>JAWZYV010012240.1:0-214311 GCA_038373885.1 Cheiracanthium punctorium | reverse complement strand
AAAAAAAGTGTTGTTGAGAGGTTAAACATTTTTGTCTGATTGTAGTGTACTGTACTTGGGAATAGTGAATTAACAATATTTTCACACAAATGTGAGAAAAAAAAAAAACAATATGCTTCAGTATCATAGAATTTTTTTAAAGACATACATATTGTATGTATAATATATAAGTATCTCAAAAAGAAAAACATAAAAACTGCATAAATTAATTTTTTGTGTGTCAAAAAATATGAAAATTGCTAAATTTGAAAAAAGTATAACAGATATGAAATTTTATTTGTAAAAAATATTGGATGTAATTTTGTATTAAGTGTTTAATCAGTGTACTTTTTACTTCCTTGTACGTAGTATAAGGAAGTAATGTGATCCCGAAAAATTTTGGGGGCCAAATTTCGACATAAAAACCGATTTTGACTACCTCTAAATTTAATTTAAAAACTTTTTTCGATGCATCTCATCGTAGGCTAGCATGCACGATCATATTAACGCGTCTGCAACTCATTTTGACCAGTGGCGAGTCTACTGTGGCCAGTTTTTCCATGCCGTCTGTACGTACGTACGTACGTACGTATGTATGTAACTCGCATATCTCAAAAACTATTGGTCGTAGAATGTTGAGATTTGATATTTAGGATTGTTCTATGATCTAGTTGTGCACCTCCCCTTTTGGTGGCAATCGAATGGATAGTTTATGTACAGGACCGCCCAAAAGATTCGAAATACATTACGCTCTATGGGCCGAAATTCATTAAACTCGCCTAACTCAAAAGCTATTAGGTGTAGAATGTCGAAACTTCATATTTTGGATAGTTGTAACATCTAGTTGTGCACCTCCCCTTTTGGTTCCATTCGACTGGATAGTTTATCTACAGGACTGCCCAAAACATTCGAAATACATTACACTCAATGGGCCGAAATTCATTAAACTCGCATATCTCAAAAACTGTTAGGCGTTGAATGTTGAAACTTTATATTTAGGATTGTTGTAACATCTAGTTGTGCACCTCCCCTTTCGGTTCCATTCGACTGAATAGTTTATCTACAGGACCGCCCAAAAGATTCGAAATACATTACGCTCTATGGGCCGAAATTCATCAAAGCGTTTTTTAGAGGTATTGGGCTATTTCAAACGACTCAGAAGTGATATATGCTGTAAAGAGTTAGAAAATGAATTTCTCCATTAAAAAAACTGTCTTTATCATTTATAGTTCTGCTACAGGAACACTCAAAAGATTTCCAATACATTACGGTCAATAGCAATTTTAGGGGCATTCATCCATTTCAAGCATAATACCGTCCTACCACATAAGTTAGGTAATGGTCCGACCACGGTCACGTACCTCCCTCAAGAACTATGCCAAAAGTCGCCAAGCTTGGCGACTTTTGGTGTACGTGTGTGCATATTTAACTCTCAAATCTCAAAAACTATTATGAAATTTCATATATAAGAATGTTGTAACATCTAGTTGTGCATCTCGATTTTTGGTTCCAATCTACTGGAGAGTTTATTTACAGGACCACCGAAAAGAATTTCAGTACCTTAATGTCTATGGACATCTTCATTATAATACAACTGTAGACAGTCATTGTTTGGTACATACCCAAAATCTCGCCGTCTGTCCTCGACCTTGGCAAGTTTTGGCGAAATATCGCCAAATTTGGCGATAGTCAGTCATTTGGTCCATGCCCAAAGTATCGCCATTTGTCATCGTTCTTGGCGAGTTTTGGCAAAATATCGCCAAATTTGGCGATAATCTGTCATTGTTTGGTTTATGCTTAAAATCTCGCCAAATGTCGCCGACATTGACGAGTTTCGCCGAAATATCGCCAAATTTGGCGCCAAAAATTATTTCCTATTTTGTATAACTCTAAAACTTTAACCCGTAGATTTTTTAACTTTGTATTTAGAACTATTGTAATATCTAACTGTTTTCAATATCTTTTTTGACAGCAATCGACTGAGAATTTATTTACAGGGTGAGCCAAATGACTTTAAATACATTGAGGTGTATAGATGCATTCAATTCATTGAAAGTCTGTGGTCAATGACTACTTTGGCTATCCCCAAAATCTCGCTGACTATCTCAAGTTTGTCGGCTTTTGGTGAAATATCGCCAAATAAAGTGTCAGAAGGAAATCTTTCAAATTGAACTCAGCTTGGCGATATCGAAATATTTGGCAAGAAATCGCTAAACCTTACTATTATTGATATTTTATCTCTTTCAAACAAATAAATTTAGAGGAAGTGCGTCGAAATTATTTTTGATCTAATGGACGTGCAAGGAAGTCATGTGTTGGACACATCAGATTTTTTATAATTAATTTTCACATTTTAATGAGCAGTTTGCATAAAAACAAATTAAATATCATGAAGGAAGTGTGTGTGATGGGAGTTTGGTTCGATCTCGCGAACATTAAATCTAGTTCAGTCCTTCATGGAATCATTACTCAGACCAATCACAGGCGATCATTATTTAGAATCCAGGAAGTGTCCATGTTGTAGTATTATTCTTTAACTTTTTTCTTATACCTTTGTTCCGTCGAGAGTTTGGGTTTGAATGGGAGGAATGTCCATAGTCTAGTATTATACTTTAACTCTGTTCTTTAACTGATGTTTTCCTCTGATTGTTGGGTTCGAATGCAGGTAGTGTATATTTTTTTAGTGTTTTTCTATTACAGTATTCTAAAGCGTTGATTTCGTCTGCTGGTAGGTTTCGAATTATTTATCTGTATCCGTGTTTTTAAACTGCAGGTTCTATCTATTGTTTGGGAATGATTGCAGCCAGGGTCCGTTTCTTTGTGGTGTTCCATCCCCGTGTTAAACCGTTGCTCCGTCTTGAGGTTGGGTTAGAATCCACGGAGTGTCCATTTGTTATTCTTTTATTTTGATTTTAAACCCTTTGCAGCCAGTGTTTGTTTCTTTGTGGTGTTACATACCCGTGTTCTTAAACCGTTGTTCCGTCTGGATATCGGGTTAGCATCCAGGAAGTGTCCGTGTTAAACTATTATTCTTTCACTGTTTTCTTAAAATGTTTTCCCGTAGGGTTTGAATCGAGAGAATGTCTTTGTTGTGGTATTTTTCTTTAACTGTGTTCCTAAACTGGTGTTTTCTTCTGTCGGTTGGTATCGAATGCACGTAAGGTCTATTATTGCGTTTTTCTATGGCAGTGTTCTTAAACCTTTGCTTTCCTCTGCTGTTTTTGCTCGAAGTATTACTCTGTTTAAAAATTTACATTTGGCTCATTATTATAAATAACTCAAAAACACATGAGCAATATTAAAAGATTACATATTATTTAAGTACAGACAAACAATATTTATGTATCATGGCAACCAATCATGTCAAGTTTTTAGTCATAATTCCATTATATATTGTATTAGTGCTATTGAAAACGTGAGTAAAGCAACGGAATGCACAATAGTGCCACTTTCTGTATTCGGTGCGTAGGCCTTATTTATCGGAGGTGACGGGTTGGGTCGCCGCCTGTAACAACAGTGAGAGACAGTCAGCAGGATCGCCGCCTGTTCAGCGAAAGACTTCAAACAGTGGCTTTAACAAGAACGGTCCACTTATCCACTGAACAGGGTCATCAGACAGGATCTTGCTTCAAAACAGGTAGGGAGTAATGTCGACGCGCAGGGAGCACAGTCGACGTTCTCAGGAACGAACGCCCGAGAGCTGTTCCGCAAATAATTAAACTTATAAATCTGGAAAAAGCTTGTTAAGTGTGACGCCAATATGATGTAAAAATCACTTGCAATAGCTAATTACTTCCTTGTACGTAGTATAAGGAAGTAATGTGATCCCGAAAAATTTTGGGGGCCAAATTTCGACAAAAAATCCGATTTTGACTACCTCTAAATTTAATTTTAAGAATTTTTTCGATGCATCTCATCGTAGGCTAGCATGCACGATCATATTAACCCGTCTGCAACTCATTTTGACCAGCGGCGAGTTTATTGTGGTCAGTTTTACCATGCCGTCTGTACGTACGTACGTACGTATGTATGTAACTCGCATATCTCAAAAACTATGGGTCGTAGAATGTTGAGATTTGATATTTAGGATTGTTCTATGATCTAGTTGTGCACCGCCCCTTTTGGTCGCAATCGAATGAATAGTTTATGTACAGGACCGCACAAAAGATTCGAAATACATTACGCTCTATGGGCCGAAATTCATTAAACTCGCATATCTCAAAAACTATTAGGCTTAGAATGTCGAAACTTCATATTTTGGATAGTTGTAACATCTAGTTGTGCACCTCCTTTTTTGGTTCCATTCGATTGGATAGTTTATCTACAGGACCGCCCAAAACATTCGAAATACATTACGCTCAATAGGCCGAAATTCATTAAACTCGCATATCTCAAAAACTATGAGGCGTAGAATGTTGAAACTTTATATTTAGGATTGTTGTAACATCTAGTTGTGCACCTCCCCTTTCGGTTCCATTTGACCGGATAGTTTATCTACAGAACCGCCTAAAAGATTCGAAATACATTACGCTCTATGGGCCGAAATTCATCAAATCGTTTTTTAGAGGCATTGGGCTATTTCAAACGACTCAGAAGTGATATATGCTGTAAAGAGTTAGAAAATGAATTTCTCCATTAAAAAAAGTGTCTTTATCATTTACAGTTCTGCTACAGGAACACTCAAAAGATTTCCAATACATTACGGTCAATGGCAATTTTAGGAGATTCACCCATTTCAAGCACAATACCGTCCTACCACATAAGTTAGGTAATGGTCCGACCACGGTCACGTGCCTCCCTCAAGAACTATGCGAAAAGTCGCCAAGCTTGGCGACTTTTTTGTGTACGTGTGTGCATATTTATCTCTCAAATCTCAAAAACTATTATGAAATTTCATATATAAGATTGTTGTAACATCTAGTTGTGCATCTCGATTTTTGCTTCCAATCTACTGGAGAGTTTATTTACAGGACCACCGAAAAGAATTTCAGTACTTTAATGTCTATGGACATCTTCAATATAATACAATTGTAGACAGTCATTGTTTGGTACATGCCCACAATCTCGCCGTCTGTCCTCGACCGTGGCGAGTTTTGCCGAAATGTCGCCAAATTTGGCGATAGTCAGTCATTTGGTCCATGCCCAAAGTATCGCCATTTGCCATCGTTCTTGGCGAGTTTTGGCGAAATATCGCCAAATTTGGCGATAATCTGTCATTGTTGGTCCATGCTTAATATCTCGCCAAATGTCGTCGACATTGACGAGTTTCGCCGAAATATCGCCAAATTTGGCGCCAAAAATTATTTCGTATTTTGTATAACTCTAAAACTTTAACCCGTAGAATTTTGAACTTTTGTAGTTAGAACTATATTATAATATCTAGCGGTTTTCAATATCTTTTTTGACTGCAATCGACTGGGAATTTATTTACAGGGTGAGCCAAATGACTTTAAATACATTAAGGTGTATGGATGCATTCAATTCATTGAAAGTCTGTGGTCAATGACTACTTTGGCTATCCCCAAAATCTCGCAAACTATTTCAAGTTTGTCGGCTTTTGGTGAAATATCGCCAAATGAAGTGTCAGAAAGAAATCTTTCAGATTGAACTCAGCTTGGCGATATCGAAATGTTTGGCTAGAAATCGCTATATCTTACTATTATTGAAATTTTATATCTTTCAAACAAATAAGTTTAGAGGAAGTGCGTAAAAAACATTTTTGATTTAATAGACGTGCAAGGAAGTCATGTGTCGGACACATCAGATTTTTTTGTCACGCAAATGATTAACTTTTTTGACTCTCGGATATCAAATGTTGCTGAAAATAGCGAAAAATTGCTTAAAAATGAGGGAACGGGTGGATTTTTAGATTTTTAAAGTAGCGCAGATTGTTTTCTATATTTTTATACATGATTATGGAAATTTTCAAGGGGATCGTACACCCTCCAAAAAAAAGTATTCGAGCAAGAGAGAAATTTCCTACGTTAGTTTCTTATATTGAAAATTATTTATCATAGAATATGAATTAGGCTATGCATAAATATCACTTTCAATATTTCTATCAAATTGTGCGTTTTTCAAAAACTCAATTATTATTCGCAAATCTAATATAGGAAATTTCTCTCTTGCTCGAATACTTTTTTTGGAGGGTGTACAAACGGTGTAGAAATTATCAGGCTTTTTGTCCTTGACATTGCAATGTTTTGCAGTCATGGCGGAATGAAGAAGCAAGGGGGGAAAAGATACGTCATTTCCTTTACTGAGCGTTACTTCCGTCAGGAAATAAATCTGAGTTACTCCCTAGTTGCGCATAAAGCAGTTTTACTTCAAAAATCTGAAATTCTTCCAGATTTTATTTACGCACTCGGGTGGAAGAATTTCAGTTTTTTTTTTTTTAAATCTATTCAATCAATTCTGCCATATAGAGGAAAATGATAACTGTAAGTGCTCATATAGACACCTGTTCGCATAATTTTGTTGCTGAAAATTGCATCAATTGTTGTTTCGCCTCTAGTGGTGAAATGTTTTGGATGCACAGCTGCCCAGACGAAACTGAGAACAAGAATTAACCGCGAACATACGATAGTTGGCATTTTCTTCGCCGTGACGCTAGTATCATGCACATCTCGGAGCTAGATAAAGAGCCAGTCCATACAATTAAACAGGCATTAAAACTGTCAAAAATGCTTGATTTTTTAATTAAAAAATAGTTTTTTGTTTAAACTTTAAACAGAACGTATCTTTATCCGTGAAGATTCTGAAACGCATTTTCATCCATGCGTATATTGAAAAATGTTTAAGAAATTATTAATTGGTAAATGTTTTTTCAGGCGCTTCTTCCACATATAATAAATTAATAAATATATATCTTAATTTATCTTTTATCTGAATCTTGAAAAGATTGTAATACTTTTTTACTTGTTTTTCGTAACTAATGCATATTTTAGTGTATTAATACAGCATTCACCCTATACTTACCTGTATACGTATGTTCGTATTAATATGTTTTGGTTAAGTATAGCAATGGCAATTGTAAATTTTAATCTTTTTGTGTTTTCACGGATTATTCAAATAATCGAAGTAGGCGCAGGCAGGGGGTACGTGCCACATGTCGGGGAGCCGGTGACCCCCTCCCCCCCTCAGGAGTCCTTTTGTAGGACTTTCGATTTTTAAAGATTTGTGAAATGATACATTTACATTTCAAACAGAAACAAAATGTTATGGGTGCCGGAAGTGGGGGATGTTCGCAGCGGCTTAGCGAAGGGGAGGGGTGCCCGCCCGGGCAGAAAATTTTTAGAGGCGGTAAAACGCCTATTGTTGACTTATTTTAGAGATTAAAATGTCATGGAGTTTTAGGTGGGTTTCTCCAGATGTAACATGAATATGTGTCTTAAACCACTTAAAATGTCCTTCGACCAAGCCCCCCCTTCTTAGCTATATTAATAAAACAAATAGAGAAAGATTTTCTGTGCAAATTATTCAGGAGCTAAGTTAAATTGTTTAAAGTTACTCTAACAGATTAAAAAAATAATAAATATAAAATATGAAATGTTTCTGGAGGATAGGCTCAGTTATATAAATAAATTATAGAACAATAAATAAATAAGACAATGAACATGGTAGACGGCTGAAGTGTTACAGTCCCTCGTTCGGGCCTACCGTACGGCTGTTACACCTGGAGAAAACAAACCAAAAATTGCATTACATTTTAAATTCTTTAAAATAAGTCAACAATAGGCGTTTTGCTGCCTCTAGAAATTTTATGTCCTCGTCGGAAGCCCCCTTGCACCACCCTACGCTTCGTCACCTCGGGGCGTAGGGTGAGGCAGGGGGGGGGGTGCCCGACCAGGACATAAAATTTCCCCCCACATCCCCCACTCATAACATTTTGTTTTTGATTGAAATGTAAACACTTCAAAAATCTTTAAACAGCGATAGTACTACAAAAGTAGTTTTTTTAAGTATTTCAAAATTAAAATTGGCCTAAAAATTGGATGGTTCTTATCTTAAAAATTCCCAGACGAATGAATCAGGAGTCGCGGAAGGGAGGTGTCACCGGCTTCCCGACAAGGGGCACATGCCCCCTAGAACCCCTGCCTGTGACTTCTTCAGTTATTTGAATAATACGTGAAAACACAAAAAGATTAAAATTTACAATTGCCATGGTTATACTTAACCAAAACGTATTAATACGAACATATGTATACAGGTAAGTATAGGGAGAACGCTGTAGTAATACATTAAAATATGCATTAGTTACGAAAAACAAGTCTTTAAAAAAGTATTACAATCTTTTAAAGATTCGGATAAGAAATAAAGTAAGATATATATTTATTATTAATTTATTACATGTAAAAGAAGCACCTAAACAAGCATTAACGAACTAATAATTTCTTAATTTTTTTTTCAATATGTGCATGGATGGAAAAACATTTCAAAATATTTATAAATAAAGATACATTCTGTTTAAAAAGAAATTAAAAAAATCAAGCATTTTCGACAGTTTTAATAACTGTTTAATTGTATACATTGGTCCTTTAAATCGCTCTGAGCTGAGCATGTTACTAACGCCACTGTGGAGAAAATGCCACTTACCATACGTTCCTGATTTTCATCCCGTTCGGCTTACCTTGAGTAAAATCGCTGAGAGCCATAGCAATAACGAGCTCTATGTGTTGGCAACACTAATCGCCGCGGTAAGCAAGCAAGCAGCACAATTCAACTTCAACTGTTCAACTAATTTTATTTTTCTGATTGTTATTGTTTGCATTTAATAGTTGATATATTATTTGTTTAATATAACATCTTTTTACTACCTTGCCTGTAAAATACATTTATATAGTTAAATCCCAAAGGAATACGCACACACAAAAAAGGTCTGTATTTTGTGTTCTCCTTTGTCTAGCATTTATGCCCAATATTGAAGATGCATGAATCTGTTTGTTTATTAGTTTATATCATTTTAAGAATATTAGTTTGTTATTTGAAAATGCGTTTAAAAATTAAGTAAGGAGAAAATTGAGGTGTATTCTTTCTTTTTTTTTTTGACTACAAAGTTTTTAATGGAGGTTCTACTTTTGATTTTAAGGGTATATTTTTAAAAAGAAATAAAACAAAAATGTTATTTATCTAATCTTACCGAAGTATTTGATTAATTCTACTTTTTAAAAATCTTAGTTGGGAAACATTCTGGTGTAAAATATCTCGGATGAAGTATTTTTTGTTTACATATATCTGCTCTAGGATGAAAATGTTCTCTAGCTCCCCCCTGCTTGGCGATTGTAAAGTAACGGCCGTTATGATGACCGACAATGCCATTAGCCCACATGCTATTCAGACCTCTGCATTTCTTTTGATTTTCTATTTGCAATGTTTTCCGTGAAATTAAAAAAAAATTTAAAAGCAAAATTCAGAGTAAAATTGTAATTTTTTAAATCGTAAACTAATCAATGCTGAGGTAACAATAAAGAAGATAATAGCTAAATTTAACTGATTTTAAAAGTTAAATATAAAAGCTTTAGATAATATTTCAAAAATGGGTGGTTTTTAAAATATATATTTTTTTTAATCTAAATTTACATACAATTTTCAATGTATTATTAGTTCATTATGGTCCTTATAGTGACTCTGTCAACACTAACTGCCTAATTGGCATATTTCTGTTCTGTGTAGTGCCTCTTGAATGGAAACGTGTTCTGTTCTGTTCAGTTTGGTTCAGCTACTTCCATGAGCACCCATAAAGAGAGGGGGGGGGGCACAATAGGGCACTTGCCCCCTCCTAGAGTTTTAGTATATAGTCTCATGATGATGTCAACTGAACTGTATCACAAAGCAAAATCAAAACTGAAATTGTTACAAGTGTGAAATTTTCCCCCACCCCCCCGCCTTAAAAAATTTTGTGTTTCCCTTCACTTTCAGACCAGCAATGCAGGTATGGCTATAAGGACTCTCCTCAAAAATGTGCAGCCGCTGGCCTTTGTGTGACCCGTAAAAAACACAAGTGGGTCCCCCCATCACTGTAGGGCCCCTGCCCCCTTGAAAATATGCTACAGCTGGTTCTTTACAAAACCATAAAGAAAAAGACCAGTCTCTTGCCATTGCTGTAGCCCCCCCCCTCCCTGAAAATAGCTGCTGCTGGCCCTTTGAAATACCCTAAAAGAATATCAGTGGGTCTGACCGTCATGTAGTTCCCTGTGTTGTCAGTAACTGTTCAACTCTTACCAAATTAGAATAACTAGATTACAAAATAAAAATAATGCATGCACAAAAATTCTAATTATCTGCTCAATGACATCAAATGGAGCAAGCATATTTGTTACTTTTATTCTATACATGTCATTCAATACTATCCTAAACAAATTAGAATAGATAGGTTACAAAATAACTTAGGTGCATCCTTGAAAATGCAACATCTTTTGCCCCAGCTTAAAGTATTGAATTTACAATACTTGGTGTATTTGTCTGCCATCCAAAAAAAAGTTACCAAGCAGTGGGCTGAAGTTCATTTTAGCCTGTTCTACTTGAGGTTTGCATTCATAGTTATCAATTTTAGTTTAAGTTTTAATTCAACCTTGAAGGGAAAAAAAAAAATCATTATAGTATAGCAGAGGATTATTTTTTAATCCTCTGCAGTGTGAGAATCTTACATTTTTTTTTCTCTTTTGCACATTAAAAAATTATAACTATGAGAGTGCACCCTACATATTGGTTTCACAAAGAAGGAAGAAGAAAAAAAAAAAAAAAAGGAAATAATGAAAAACACAGTGTGTAAAAGTGGGCTCTCAAGATTTCCTAAAGCCTATACAAGGAAAAAAAAGGGGGGGGGAGGGGGTGTCCTTGGGGATCTTCAACTGGGTTACTTTTATTGCATGTAACTACACCTGATTTGGAGGTCCAGTTACATTCAATAAAAATAACTAAAAATCATAAATACCTTCAGTATAGACCCTGTTATCCGGAATGGTTGGGACCGGGTGTATTCTGGATAACTGGTTGGGGATTAACATGACATCTACTGATTTGATTGGTAGCATAAATGTTTAATTCTAATCAAAAATAGAGAGTAACCTTAATTGTTAATATACTAGAAAAATAATATAAAAAAACTCTAATATGATCAAGATAAATAATAATCATTTAGAGAGGAAGTAGTAAATATATGATAACTTCTTGAAAACTTAGTCACACACTAAAAAAATAAATAAAATACCTTACTAGATTGCTTACTTTATAAATTCTAGCTTTAAAACTCAAAATAAAAAAACAAAAACATTGGAGGGATAAAAAAAAAACATTGGAGGATTTAAAAAAAAAAAACTCATTTTTTCTTTTCTTTTAGAAAAAAAATAGAAATTTAATTGATTGAAAAATGATTCTAGATAACTGGTCCCATACTGTACCTTGATTTTGGGTGTCCACCCGATGCAGGTATAAATACCTTATCCACTGGATATTTACGCAACTCAAATCTATTAGTGAAAAATTCTCACCTATTTTATAAAAATCTTACTCAGTTTTGGGGAAAAGATGAGAAATTCTCACCTTTTTTTTTTTTTTTTTCTGTAATGAAAACCCTGCCTCTGTTAGGTTTGTGGACTATGATTGTAGACAACGTACCCACTCCTAGTGTCGATGCAGACGAAAATTGGATTCATATTGTGGCATCTTTACTAAATTACAATCGATTAAGATCCGGCCCCTCACAAACATACTCAGGGGTCAGTCCAGGTTTTTTTCCCAGGGTCCTATTTTTGTGAAATTTTACCTAATTTTGTGAATTTTTTTTCCCATTTTTGTGAATCTTTTCTTATTTTGTGAACTTCTTCCAATTTTCTATTTTATTTTTGAGCAAGAAAGCAATTTCATGAAGTAAAATTGAATATTTAAAAAAAAAAAAAAAAAAAAAAAAAGGGGTATAGTAAGTTCCCTTAAAACAAAAAGTTAGCCAAAACTGAATAATTCCTGTTCACCGAACATCCGGGATAGTCATACCCTGGAACAATATTTTTTAAAAAATGCTTCGATTAAAATTAAAAATATAAGGATTTAAACCTTTTACTTTTAAATGATTAAATAAATAGATTTATAACTGGTCATCAGGGTGGGATATGCTTTCAATTTGAATGTCTCAAGTGGATATCCTTGAATTTCCAATTCGATAGTCTGGTAGAACTACTGAATTCGGATTCTCAATTTTATCAACTCCAAGAGATAAACGCTGAGTTCGAATTGGATCTGATATTTCTTTAATATTTTCTTTGAAATAAGTAGAAATTTTATCACAGCCTTTAGCATCTGGGTCATTCCATTTCAAATCAACCAGGCCATGTCACCCACCATCTCGGATTTCTTTGAAAATTTTTATAAATGTAGCCATTAGTGTTCTAACTAACAATATAAAATTTTACTTCAATATCTCTAATACTTTTTAAGATAAAAATTATTAAAATAATGGGAAAGTGACCATAAATGACATTTTTGCAAACAATTATTTTAATGGTGCTTTTTCAGATAAAAAATCATAACTTTCTTTATTTTCAATATATTAAATTGAAATTTATACCAAAATGTTCACAAAGGTTTGGAGATTATAGAAAAAAATAATTTGATAGTCCTGTTTAGAACTGGAACACCCCAAAAATTCATAAACTTTGTTTTTTTCAAAAAAATTTCATAAAAACAATAATTTTACAAAAGCTGTTTCAGAAAATGGTGTAGCTCTTAACAATTCAATCATTTCATCATCATTGTACAGTTGCTAAGAACTGGCGTTAAACCTTTTGTTTACTCTGTCACAAGTCATGCTCCGTCCGCGTTGCTCTTTGATTTTTCCTGATAGTTTTGTTCAAGACCTTGGTGACATTCTTGATCGTTCCCATTTATTATTAATATTACAATCAATAAAGTGACCGTTGAATTCGACGGGTTCCAGCTAGTAGAAATATGAATTCGAGACTCAAGTGATGTAGGTACTATCACTATACGAATCCGAAAAAGCGCATTCGGACTCGTTCTAAGATACGGATCATACTATAAACTGGATCTGCAAATCATATCGACATGTGAATTGCTTCCTCAATAAAGCCATAGGTAAAATGAATGGTAAAAGATGACTGTACCGTTGTGTTTTTAAAAGTGAGGGGACATTTGAGTGATGCCTGCTAAGCTCCCTCGTAAGACTGTCTCTGCTTATTGTTTTGCACCAACTGAAGTCGTCTGCACAGCATTTCCACAAAGAGCAAGGCATTTAAAATTTATTTTGTTAATTTAAAGTGTATATTTAAAAAATATTCATTGAATTTTTGAAATCTTACAGTGTGCATTTATGTTTTTCGGGTTATTATGTAATTGTTCCGATTTCACTCGTATTTAAATTTATCTTTATTTTGAAGGTCATTCCATTTGAAATGGATGTCATAGAATATGTTTCCTGTTTATTTTAATGTTTTTTAAAAATTTTAATTACCAGCACTTCGAATTGTCATTTTTAGTTTGCATTTCCAGATATTTTTTGGCGCTTATTCCAGGAATGCGGGTGAATGGGGAATTCTAAGAATTGAATAAAAAAGAAAAAAAAAATTTCTCGGTAAATAAGACAATTTAACAGTTCCCCTTGAATAAGCCTGTGTAAGTATCAAATAACTGATAAAATCTGTAGAAAAATAAAAATAAATAAAGCGCTCGAAATGAAAACGAGCTCAATTATTTTTAAACTAATAGTACAGCAGGGGACCCCGCATACGGAATACCCAAAATCCGGAACTTTTTCTATTTACCAAGTACTAAATATTTATTTATTTTTTAAACAAAAAAAGAGAAGGCAGCTTTTCTTTATTTCACTTTTATTATATCTCAGTATTACATTAATTTTAGATCTTGCCAGGTAATTTTCGGTTTCTCGTTATGAAAAAATATTCTATGCTATTGTATAAGTTTTAAAGAGGAGGAAAAGAATGTTATCCTCTTCACACACACACACTGCTTCAAGTGCTGATTCATTAATTCTCGGCTGGCGCTCCTCTGGCCGTTAAATGTACAGAGAATGTCATTTGGTCTGTTTATGCTTTTTTTTCTTCCTGTGTTGATAGTTTTGGGGCACAAGTTTGGGTTGCATAATAAATCGCTTGGCAGAAGATCGAAAGGGTGGGGAGAGAGAATTGGAAAATGGCACAACTGCTGTATCAGACCTACCTTGGCCCGCCCAATCGCGGTTTGCGGCGGGTTATGTCGATCGTGTGATGACAAAACTAAAATGAAACTGTGATTTCAGTTTAGTTTTGTATATATAACTACATGCAGTTAAAAGATAATATTCAAATTTGTTTTTATATTTTTTCAATTTATTCCAGATTTTAAAAAAATGTTTGTTTGCATCTTTAATTGAATCAATATGTATAATAACAGCACTTTATTTATTTTTGCTCGTGCACATTGAACAAAGTCAAGGAAAAAAAATGGTTTTGAGATATTTTTGCCAGTCAGTGTAACTTTTGGATTTAATGATTTTAATTTACTTTTCATCTTTATATATATCTAGAAGCAAACTACAATTTTTAAATTTTCAATCTTTCTGTTATTAGTAATTTTTATATTATTTAGGATCTTTTATGAAGTTGACTAATTAATTGTTAACTTTATTTTGAGGAAAGTTTAAAAAGATTTTACAATTTTCAAAATTATTTCAAGTCGAGAATGTTGATGTGTTATTAATGAGAACTTGGCTTTCACAAAATAAATTGTGTGATATATTACTGAGACTTACTTTTGTTTTTCATAACAAAGAGGGTTGAAAATTACATTATTAAATGTAATAATTCAAAAATTTGCTTTTGCTTTCGTTAGTGACTGTAACCTAATTTTATTCCTTTTAATAACTATATTTTCAGAGTTCAGTTTTAAAAATTGTTTTAGAGGAAAATGGTACGTTATTTTTTACAGATATACTTTTATTGCATGTACGCTGTATAATTTTCCTCTAAAACTTTTTGAAAAAACAAGGCGCACATGATAAAGTTTTCAGATTTCTCACAAACTAGTCTTCATATTCAGATGTCGTCTTTTTCTTATAGATAGTGATAATTTTGAAGCCTTTTTACATATTTTTTTTTTTTTTAGTTTGAAACGGTACATTGATTGAAATAAAAAATAAGCTATTAGGTGGCCACTTTAAACGATCAGTCATCCTTACGCTTAAAATTGAACACTATCTTTATAAAACGAAGAAACTTTCTGCTATATATTGTCTTTTAGTGTTCAACTATCATTATCAACTGAAAATCTTGTATTTATTTAATCTGAAAGCGATTCAGATTAAATAAATACAAAATTTTCAGTTGATAAAAACCACGTAAAAACTCTAAATAGAACATTTTTTAAAATTATGAATTTATTAGCATTTCCTGACATAGAATTTTTGTTGCTGCTCTTATTTCGTTAGATTAAAAAAAAATACACTTCTCATATCGAAGCCTAAATTTATTTTTCAGTATATTATTATATGTATATGTATGCTTTCAAAATTTAAAAAAAAAAAAAAACTTTCTTTCTAAAGCACATTTTGAATATTAGTTGTATTTATTTATGTTTAAATTTTTCAAAATTACTTTTAATGTTTATCATTCTCAAGCCTATTGTTTACTTTTAGATATTTATTTACTTTTTTTAACTTTCAAAATTGTAAAAAAAAAAAAAAAAAGTGTTAAATATATGTATCTATGGTCAAATGTTACTAAGAACAATATTGTGAGCAATTGTAAACCATTGTAAACTAACTACTTTTATATTGTATAACACTGATGTATTTTACCAATTGTAATCCAAAAATTGTGCTGTAAAAAAATAAAATAAAAATGACGGAAACCGCTGCTTGCTGGACCTGAGCCTAGAGCTAGGGTTCAGCAGGACAGTAGGACACTTCAGGAACTATAACAGGCTTTAAACCAAATAGGTAGGCCGTTCCTGAAGGTAGTATCCTATAGTGTTCAACTAAATTTTATGTTTGGATTTATGAAATTGAACTACAATTTTATTAATATTAAGTATTTTTGTGGTTTTCTCTTATTTATTTCCCTATATGAAGCATACACCTGTTGGTGCATGATACACAATGGTGATTTACATGAAAGATTATGGTATGTATATAATTATAGTTCTGGAAATTTGATAAAGATAGTCAGGGAAATCAGGGAACTTTTTTTCTCGATTTCTGTAGCCACCCTGAAAAAGATTGAAATTGAGAGATGCTGGAAATTAATACTTAATTACTGCTGGGAAGAAAGGGGAAAAACATAAACACCATGGAATTGTTAGAAAAATTCTGCTGCTGATGCAAAACTATTAATAATTAAATAAATAAAATATAAAAAGCAGAAATCCGCCGATCGGCAGAAAAGTTGTATCCCTGAATCCCTGTCATATTGAATATTATTAAAATAGGAGAAAACTATCATTGGAAACATGTTTTCTTTGTTGACTTCATCCCATCCACGTTGGTTCTAAAATATTAATCATCTATGAACGTTGGAATCTGTGGACTAAAACTATACTATTATTAAATAAAGGTACAATTAATGATTTATTTCTTCAAAATTACATTCTGAAGCATTTTTCCTGTAAAAAAATAGCATTTAAAGGATGGTAGCCTATGTGCAACCAGGGAAATTAGAGGATTAAATCTTATGGTGCATTGCATTAATTAACTTTACTATTATTAAATCATTTAAATATCAATCAGTAACCAGAAAAAAACTCATAATATTAAGTATTCATAAATATGTGAAGGCAATTAACTGCTAAATATTTATAAAATAGGCAGGTACAAAAAATTACCATAATTTCACAAATTTGCAAAGGTGATTAATAATATATAAAGGAAACACTTGGATATTAAATTTTACAATGCTTTAATTTCTGAAGTTTTTCACCATACGAAATGTTAAATATTGTTTAAAAACAAGCTAATTAAGTTTGTCATCAAAGTTTAATGACGATTTAATAAGTTTAATAAATTGTAACCAACTATTCGTTATTCGGCAAAATATGGTATTCGGTGCATCCCTATTGTCAATGCTCTTTAAATTTTTTGTTTGTATATTGCAGGGTTGGGTTTTAGATGTCAAAAACTGGTTTAAACCGTCAAAAATTGTCAAAAACTAATCTATTAAAGAGAGAGGACAAAATGTCAAACTAATTATGCAGTACATTTTCATTTTGCATTAAACTAAATACATAATTAAAATTATATTTAAAAAATAACAATTATGCTAACATACAAGTTGAACTCATTAATAATAATTAGTTTAATACTTTTTATAAGATACAACTTTAGAAATATAATATATGCATAATATTATATATACTGATTGCAGAATTGTAAGAATATAACAGCCTATAGAGTGTAATGTATTGGAATTTTTTTTCTCCTGTAAAGAACTTTAAATGGTAGATAGATCATTTTCAATAGGGTATATGGTATTGTATATACAGTTAGATAAATAATGTTCGGCAGTTTTTCAAATTAAGGTATGGCCAAACATTTCCTAAAAGTAAACATTAATTTTATTTTTGATTTAATCTAAAAACCTAAATTGGTAGGGTTTTAAGCAACACCCACTAACATAGTAATTTCAGTCATTAAATAAAAAAATCTGGTGTGACTCCACTCGACTTTACGAACACTTACAATTAAGATCATTACCAAGCATTTAAATAAATTTTAATCGATGAATAATTCAAACATACCAAATTGAAGCTCAATCGAATGTGCCGTTTAAACGCTAGCGCACTTTCAAGAATTTCTCCCCATACGCCATAATGTAAAAGAAATCTTTGTCTTAGTCCTGTAGAAAAACTATAAGTCCTATACACATCAAAATCAATACTGGTCTTATAATGGTGGTTTATGACATATATGCCCAATTTGAGCTCAGTTGAATGTACCGTTTAAACGCTAGTGCACTTTCAAGAATTTCCTCCCATAGGCCATAATATAAAAGAAATCTTTGTTGTAGCCTTGTAGAAAAACTATAAGTCCTATACACACCAAAATTAATGCCGGTCTTGCGACGGTGGTTTGTAACATATATACCAAATTTGAGCTCAATCGAATTCCCCTTTTAGAGCTATCACTTACATACACACACACACACACACACACATATATACATCTCGTAAAAATAGCATAAATGAATTCAGAAGACCTCAAAATGTGTAAATACACCAAAATCTCGAAGTCAAATTTTTTCATGGTTACAATACTTTCCTTACATGGTACATGTTTGAAAAGTAATAAAGATCAACACCATTAATTATCAGTATGACTAAAGCTTCACATTCGAAGTAGAATTAGCAAATAATTTCAGAACTTAAATGTAATGAGTAAGTACACATTTTTATAAAACACAAAATACTCTTATTTTCTTAAAAATAAATAAAATAACCCTGGCAGATATAAAAAAAGTAAACGCTTTTTGTTAATTATAATGCTTTATTTTTCTAAATATTGATTGATTAATTCATTACAGATACGAAGAACAAAATATTTTACAATGAAATAATACTTATTAGTTTCATTCATTTTTTCCACAAAGTATAACTAATTTTTTTTAAATTGAAACTTATAATTCAGAATTTTAATAATATAAGACCAAAAATATTGATTTTCTTTACTCTTAAGATAGAATATTGTTCTGATTATATTGGATACATAATTAACTTTCTTTCCACTTTTTTTCCTTTTTCTATACAATGTGTTTTATAAAAAACATGTAAAAGATGACCGTATTTCTTAAAATTAGTATTAACATTTTACACATATTCATAGCTTATACAATGTATTCAATGTTAAAGACATCAGTTAATATTTGTAATACAAGTGCAATATTTGAGGTTTTTGACATAGGGTTTTTGACGTGACAGTTTAAACCACGGTTAAAACCGTCAAAGACTGTCGTGTCAAAAACTTTCCAACCCTGGTACATTGTTTTCTCTAAAAATTATAGATTTAAGAAATTTAATAATTAACCTGTTTAAATACTTGCATTATTTTTAATGCATTTATCATGTTTTTAAATTTATAGATCATGGCTGAAGGTGAAGACAGCCCACCTCTGTCCCAAGAGACCTATTTACAGCTGTTCAAAGAGTAAGTGCAGTTAGTTGTTTTACGCATGATCAATAAAAATTGACAGTATTCCTCAAACATTTCCCCACCAGTGGCCGAGTGCATAGCACTCTTATGTGGGAGATGGAAGGTGCCTGGTTCAAACCCAGGTTGCATCTGCCGACCTAACCATTTGGAGTTTTCCGTGATTTTCTCCAAAACTTTGCGTAAATGTGGGTTAGAACTCCTTAGCACAGATGGCAACCCCCTTCTCCGCCTCGGCCTTCCCATGGAGATACTTAGAGTAGATAATTCACGGTAATCCATCAAATTAAATCAAACATTGAAGTTAGAAAACTGATAAAAGTATCCACGAAGTTCTTTGGAAAACTTCATATCAAATTTTTCATTTTAGCATTATTATTCTTTCTATAATTTGACTCCATTTCTCAAAAGAAAAAAAAAATCGGCTAATTTTTTCTTGGCCAATTACCTCCATGATTTAATATCTTCTTCTGCTATCATGTATGTATTGTTATGTTAATAGTTGAATCATGAATTATATATACTATCATGTTTTTCTTCATTTTCAGGCTGGATGGTATGAATGGAACATCCCTTCACAATGTAAGTTATTTTCTTTTTCATTTAGAGAATTCTTTTCTATTTCTGGTATATATTGTATAAAAGTAAATGATGTAAAAAAGTTTGGCGGGGGAGAAACAGATGAAGACTTATTAAAATGTGGTTTACATCAATCAGTACTTTTTTTTTTTTTTTTTTGAAATGGGCGGGCACTTGCTTTTCCACATTCCCCACTACTATGGCCCGAAATACTGGCCAGCATCAGTACATTTTATTGTACTTATTCACAATGTGATTCTCAAATTTAATAGTGGGCAGTTCTTGTTTATGTGATGTTGAGCAATATTTTGGAAAGTATGAAGTAACATACATGGTTTTTGAAACAAGTTTTCTTAAAAAAATTCAGCATTTTACAGTAGGGTCATTCCATGTCAAATCAACACAATTTTGGGAGATTTTCAGAATTGATGTCTCCGATTTTCATGATTTTTGGTATGCAGCAATACCAAATTTCAGTTATGTAGCACAATTATTTTTGAAGTTATTAATTTTTAAAGATTTAAATTTTTATGAAAAAATTCATATTTTGGCACCTTTAGATGCCTATAAGCTGGCAACCAGTGATGGTATAAAGCTGAGATTGGTCTCATTCTAAAGCTGTTGAATGGGGCTTTAATATGATATGCCACAAGATAGGGGTTACAATGTTAAAAATTTAAAATTTAAATTTCTCAAAAAGTGACAATTTTAAAATTTTCAAAAATTATCAAAAATAGTTTGTGATGTCTAAATACACATAGCAAAATTCTATTATGGGATCTCAATGGGATCAGGAGATACAAGGCTAATAGTAATACACATTTGTAAAAAAAAAAAAAATAAAAAAAAGAGGAAGTGCATTGAATGAAGCAAGCAGTAGCTATTACTTTTACATTATTTTTTGAATGGAGAAAGGTTTCATAAGCACTTAACGTTATTGAAAATCCAATCTAATGTGTAAAGCTAAAGTGTAAATCAGTACCTTTAATTATGTTTGTTTTGTCTTCTATTGTTGGAAGAAATCCATACATTTGTTCA
The DNA here is from genome assembly GCA_038373885.1 of Cheiracanthium punctorium. Classification (NCBI taxonomy): domain Eukaryota; kingdom Metazoa; phylum Arthropoda; class Arachnida; order Araneae; family Cheiracanthiidae; genus Cheiracanthium; species Cheiracanthium punctorium. The sequence continues at coordinate 193,571 of JAWZYV010012240.1, read as the reverse complement.
CTTCCAACGTAGAGCCTCTTTCTTTTTTTGAAGTTAGTTAAAAAGATTGATTTCTCTACCAGTGGCTGAGTGTTTAGCGGAGATGAAGGGTGCCTGGTTTAAATCCAGGTCGCATCTGCCTACCTAGACGTTCAGTGTATCCCGTGGTTTTCTCCGAAACTTTGCATACATAGAAGTCAGGACAACTTAGAAAGACCCCATGGAGAGCAATCCTTTCGGACTAGATCCTTCAAGTGGGTAATCGACCGTAATCCAAAAAAAAAAAAGTATGAAAAATGCATGGCTTCTTTTATGTCTATTAAATTATATACAGTTTTGAAGCGCTCCATTTAAACTTATTTAATTTGAAATTAGGATACTTGAACGCGCGTCTATACAGATTTTCTAAAATGTAAAAAAAAAAGGAATTTTTTAATGTAAGGACTATAATGAAAAATTCTTATTTTTAAACGTAATTACAAAATTCCTAATCCCTTGGAAACTACTGGGAAGTATTTTTTAAACCCTACACCCTCCCAATCGAATCATTCAAGCCCCCCCCCCCCCCAATATTTTTAAGAAGTCGGCGCCAGTCTGAATATGAAGGCTAGAATGAAACAGTTTGGATGTATTTTTTATTATTTCTTTTGTGTTTATAGGGCAAACTATCACAAAAGTACTCTCTTGGGAAAGGATATAATTTTGCCCTTCCCCTCTGGACTCCTTGTGTAACGGAGAGGCAACTGAACACTGAAAACTCTCTAAAACTTGATAATTATTTTTCTTTTCACCCACTTGGTCATTGTCCTGGCAACTTTTCTGTGGATACCGGTTGAGAGGAAATTTTTTCATTACATTCCTCCACAAACTTACTTAGCTTGATCAGGCGCATAGCCAGGAAAATTTTTCGGGAGGGATATGAACTTATATGTGTATAAATAGACGGAATTTCATCACTAATCCAAAAATTTTGGGGGGGGATATATCCCGATATCCCCCCCAAAATGTAAAAAATAATGAAAGAATTTCATTATTTTTTACATTTTGGGTGTGCAGCAAAGCCTTACCTTACAGCAAAGGTTCCCAAACTGTGTGCCACGGCACACAGTTTGGGAACCTTTGCTGTAAGGTAATCATTGCATTTTATTTATTTTATAATGTCCTATACACTGCATAACAAAACTAGTAATTAAAAAAGAAAACAATTTTACTACATCGTATTCGCAAAACGTACATTTCCAAAGCCCTTTTATCTCCTGATCCCATTGAGATCCCATAATAGAATTTTGCTATGTGTATTTAGAAATCACAGACTATTTTTGATAATTTTTTGAAAATTTTAAAATTGTCACTTTTTGAGAAATTTAAATATTTAAATATTTAAATTTAAAATTTTCAATTTTTAAAATTGTAACCCCTATCTTGTGGCATATCATATTATTAAAGCCCCATTCAACAGCTTTAGAATGAGACCACTCTCAGCTTTATACCATCACTGGTTAGCCTATAGGCATCTAAAGCTGCCAAAATATGAATTTTTTTCATAAAAATTTAAATCTTTAAAAATTAATAACTTCAAAAATAATTGTGCTACAAACTGAAAGTTGGTATTTTTTCGTACGTCTGTGATATATTGCTGCATACCAAAAATCATGAAAATCTGAGACATCAAGTCTGAATCAGTGTGTTGATTTGACATGGAATGATCCAGTATTGATTCATGACAAGGCATGGGGTCCTTTCATATTTAGTATGGTTTTGAATCTTTCTAGAAAAATATCTGTTATGGGCTGAAACAAGCTTTTCTCTCCTGCTCTGTCTGTCAGAAGATTTCTTAATAAGCTGTTAGGTCAAAATTGAAAATCTTCTGCAGAATTCCATGTTTTGTTCATTTTCAATATATATATATATATATATTTAAACAACTGCCTGATTACACTTTAAAAAATGTAATTATTGCCAATCTCCCTGTTCCATAATTGCCAACTCAGCTTCAGTCTTTTTGCATCTTTATGATAAATGAATATTATCCCTCCTGTATATCTATTCATATCATTAATGTGATTACAAACAGCACCAATGTTTATTTTGATTAAAAAAAAAAATTCTCTTTTTTTAAATGCATCTGAAAGCTTGTATGCAAACCAAAGAAATCACGTCTCACTAATTCTGTGATTTAAAAGGATATGAATTGCATTTGGTTTTACATGGCTAATGGGGAGAGGCACAGAGAAAACAAAAAAAGACTGCTTTTATTTTATATTTTGTTTTAAAAAATGTATTTTTAATATTCTATTTTTAAATTAAAATAAGACATTTCTGATAATTCAACTTAACGGAAAAGTATTTTTTTCCATAATGTTTATTGATTTGCATATCATTTTCCCTTTCAGTTTTAAAATCAGGAGAATTGATAATTTTTATTCTCATCTCATGTGCAGATTTTTCTTTTCTTTTAAATTGTTTTTTACTAGGGATGTAACGGATATTGATTTTGCCGGATACCAGATACCGGATATCCGAAGCTCCTTTGGTTGCCGGATACAGATATCCGGTACTAAATGTGCATTTAGATATTCAGTGTGTTTTTAATTTTTTTTTTAATATAATGACCTCAGAACAATAAATTGTAAACATGTTTAACACATCATTTAAGTATTTTTTAATAATTGACTTATAATTTACAAAAACTAAATATCTTTACATATATGTGCATAAAAAATGTTACTTAAAATGCAAACAATTAAAATATTCTTTTTATGTATACAGTGCTGGCAGAAGGAAATAAATTTAACCATGACACATTTATTAAAATACCTGTAATTGTAGATTATTTTCACAAAGAAATGCATACTTTTTTATTTATTTAAGAATAAGATATCTATTACTTTTTTTTTTTAATTTAAGAATAAGATATCTATTTTGATAAGATACCTTTGATAGATGAGTTATTTTTTTCCAAACATGGGTTTAATGCTTTTTTTTCTGTTTTATTCATTTAATATTAATTTACATTAAGTGATTTTTAGTTTTATTTTAAGTTAAATTACTTTTACAGGGTTTGTATGCCCTCAGGGAAACCTGGAAAACAGGGAAATCTCAGGGAATTGAAAATTAGCTCTTAAAACTCAGGGAAATCTCATGTAAAAATGTAATTTTGCTTTAAAAACCTGGAAAATCCAGCTTCAATCCTGGAATTTTAAGAAAATTTACCCCCCTCTCTTTATTTTTATGGCTTTCACCCTATTCAATGGTCAACTACTTCGCTAATGAAGCACTCATTCAATTGGAAATGGATTATACAATATTAATCATCTATCACTTAAGACTGCTTAGGAGGAATAGCACACTTGCTTCTCATTTTGTCTCTGCAGTTCTGAGCATTTGTGATTGCTCCCTTTTCTCATTTGAGTTGAGGGGCTGTGCACTGTGCGCAAAGTTAGATTGTGTAATATTATTATCACGTATATACAACTCTGCTGATATTTGCTAGAATACAATGTAGAATGTGTGTTCCTATAATGTTAAATATTTTATTGTTTATGCATAGGATTGGTGGATTTTATTTAGTTCTAAAGAATATGGCAATTTTTACCAATAGCCTTGTGTACTGGCAATAGGATAAAAACATATCTTGAAACTATCAATGTGAAGTGGTCCCAAAAATTCTTTTTTATTTCTGTAAAGCTGTTGCATAATTTCTGATATTTTATAGGTGAAATTAAATTTAAAACTATATTTGATATAAATTTAATCCATTGATTATGCTATAATTGAGGGGGAATATAATTTTAATTACGATAGTGCTATCATAATTTCATTACCTTAGAATGGGGCATATAAATAAAAAGTATTTAGTCTTATGTTTTTTTTGCGATAACCTGGAAATTCTTGAAAAATCACCTGGAAAACTCTGGGAATTTCATTTTGAAAAATGAGTATGAACCCTGTTTTAGATTGATAAATAAAAAGTAAATCCCTTTTAAATATTTATAAAACAGGATTTTTTCAGGTTATGCATTAAATTTCTTTAATAAAAAAAACCTACGGGTTAATAAACAAATAGATCTGTTTAATTGTTTAGCTTCTAAAATATGTGAGCATTCTTTCACAGTACTAAAACTTATATGGCACAAAAAGGGGGGAGGGCAAATTTAAAAAAAAAAAAAAAAAAAAAAAAAAAAAATTCTCCATGCTGCTATAAATAAATTATAAATTTTGAAGACAGAATAATCGGAGTTTTTTGTTCATTATCCAATTTCTGGAGCAAATAAAAAATATTGGAGAAACTCAATGGGGTAGAGAGTGTAAAATTACATTATTACATCATTTTTCGTAATAAAATGAGAGAAACTGCATATAATGAATGCACAAATTTTTCAAAAGATACTACACAGTTCTTGTCATTAAACTTCCCCTATAAACTGCCTACAGCTGAAAAGGATATAAATACATATAATTTTCATTCTACTTCTGATCAAGATTTAAAAATAAAAAAAGACTGGGTCTTAAAATTAAATATTTTCAGAATCAGTCTTTTTATTTTTATATCAAAAGAATAGTCTGAAATTTAGATACAACATTTATGATTTATTAACCTTGAATATTTTGATAGTGCTTAAGATAATCTTTAAATTATAATGGCCTATTTTCTTTTATTGATTGTTTTATATCTAAAAGTTATTAAACATTTATTTATAAATGAGTGCATAGGTATTATTTCCTAAATGATAAAATTCAGTTTGTTTGTGATCTAAATTAAATGTTAGAAATTAGTACCCATGTATATTATCAGTAGTTAAATTTAAGCTCATATATTTAAGATCAGGGTGCGAACTGAACATTTTCTCCAGGTGGAGACACTTGAAAAGAAGGAAGGAAGGTGCAAATGCTTCCCTCACATATTACCATAGATATAATGGATATTACTTGATAAATGTAGTCGCCGACAAGTGTGAGAACTGACTTATATTTAAACAAAAGTCATAGATTGTTTGTTCTATGGAATCACAGATACACAAGCTACTTACAATGTACCTGTATTGGAAGCCACCCTTGAGGGTTTTAGCTTAGAAAAGATACGGAATTTTAAGACAGTCGCCTTAGAGTATAGTAACAAATGATAACATAACACCTTCATTTTGACTTCTTGACTTCCCAATCTGAATCCCAAAATCCTCACTCACCAGTTTAATATTTCTTCAGCAGGGGATGAATAGTATCCCTGGCAGGGATCAATTAATATTTCTCTAGCCAGGGATATTACATTCTTCAGCACGGGGACGATCCCCGGCATCCCCCCCCCCCACGCACCCTGTTTGAGACCAAGATCATTCCTATACCTTAGCTGCAAACTGCAAGAAAATAAAATAATGAACTGCCAACTAGTAAGATTAATTTAAAAACAGGTAAAAACACATTAAAATCCGTATGTAGCACTTTTGGTGGCAGCCACCACCTTCTTCAGCATAGGTCTTGGTTCCAAATGGCCAGCTCTCTTCCTCAGCATGGCGTTCCACCCAGGATCGATCTGCGCATGCGTCATATCATTCACAGCGCCATCTGTGGTTATAATCTGTAGGGCTTCCATATTTAGGGCATAATGACTGTTTTTGTAATTGGCGAGTTTTTGGCTATTGTTAAAGTTGATTTCTATGGGGTGTTCCTGGGCTATTTTTGCGAGGGCAGTAGTGGTTTTATTGAATTTAATGTCAGTTTGATGTTCCTTTTTTCGGTCTTTGATTTTTCGTTTTGTCATGCCTATATAGCAGCCCTGTTTATTGGTGCTATTGTGGTGCTTATTGGTGCTATTGGTGATAGTGCTACATACGGATTTTAATGTGTTTTTACCTGTTTTTAAATGATTTTAACTATCCGTCACTTTGCTTTTAAAGTAAGATTAAGCTTTTTAAAATTAAATGTAAAAAATAAAAATTTTCTTTTCATGCTGCTGCATTACCTGCTCATGAAAATAAAATGAAAGATTAGTAGTATTCTTCTTTTCCATATTTTTTCATTCTCTTCCCTGGTGTAAATATATATGTCTGAAAATATGTATATGCATATTTTTCTTTTTTTGCTCGAAAATACATCCATATATATTTATCTCTTTTGTTCTTCAGCTGTTTTCAGGCCTGATATATAGATTCAAGAATTGTTTACCCCATGTCTTTCTTCTAATTTTTCTTTCTTTCTTTTAGGATTTAAATAATTTTCCAATGTTAACTGCACCAGATATAAGCTCTTTGGTAATTTAATTATTTATTTATTTTGTTTTCAGTTTAAATATATTTATTATTATGATGTATTAGTATGTAGATTGATGTATCAATTTTTTTGTCAAGTTGAAGATTTAAAAAACATAAGATCTCAAGTACCTATCTAGGGGTGTATCTAAGACACTCTTAGGGTGAGGATATTTTTCACCCTACACCAGTGCGGAGACGAAGTTACAAAGTCAGTGCCATACTAATGAAGTTTGACTGTATATGAAATACCAGGAAAGTCTAGTTTAAATATATTTATATCATTATGATGTATTAGTAATACTTGTCAATTTTTATGTCAAGTTGAGGATTCAAAAAACATAAAATCTTAATTTTCTATTTAGGGGTGTTACCATAATCACCTCGGGGCTTTTTATGTGGGTGGGTAGTATGCCAGAGCCAGACATGTGCATGCATTGGGGTGGGACGAAAAATGGATATTTTTGGTAAGGGACTCTTAATAGTAAACGAACAAACAAAAAAAAAAGTTATACTTTGGTATTCTAAATTTTGGAAAAATAATTTTAAAATGCTGTAATTTTCAGAAGAAATGTCACACTTGAAGAAAATTGCACAAAAACTAATTGAAACTATGCAGAAATGCCACATCATCATAAACACTACTTTAAGTTAAGTTACTTATGACACAGTCACAAAATTTTGCCCTGTCTCGCGATGTACAGCATATCAAAGAGAAATGAGTAAAATCAAATCATAACAGAAAAATTAATTTAAGGTAAGAAATTATGAAAATGTACAGTCAACCCTCGTTAAGCTGTCATTGGTTCTACATATTTTTTGGTGGTAAGCAAGGGTGGCAGTTTAAAGAGGGAATTTAAAATTTATCTTTTAAAACTAATGTTATGAACACTTTAGAAAAGTGCAGAGCATGCAAAAAATGAGTGAATGAATAAACATACCTTTTATTAATTATCCAGAATTAAGAAAATTATCTAAAGTAGTCTGTCTTTGATTTGTCACACGAAATGAATTTTCACATTTTTCCAAACGTAACACTACAGCCATAGTCTGTGTCAGTTTTATTGTGCTGCTCAAAATAACGTCTTAGTTTATAAATGTAATCTTGGGCTTCTTTATTTGACACTTTCTTTTCCACAATTTCTTCAGTTTCAGATTCACTTTCCTCTTCTTTGGTGTCTATAGATGATGTTGGTTTTAAAAAGTTCACAGTTTCATCTGTTGTCATATTTTCGGCAAAAGTCTTCAGCTGACGCAGTGATGAAAATTTATGAACGAGCTTGCTCCAAAGCCATCTTCAGCTCTTCTGGGCTCCACATTCACTTTCTTCAGGAACACATTGATAATTTATTAACCCAGTGTGCTTCCAACGATTTTCTATTGTCTCTTTGATAACACAGTCCCAAACCTTTTAGATAGATAAATGGCATCTTTGAATGTCGTGCAAATATCTCAATCTTCATTTATATCCTTTATAGCATTCAGAATATCTCCTTTATAGCATCTTTCACTTTCTGCTCTTCTAGTGATTTTATTTTTCTAGCAGACTCAAAAAATGATTTGCAATCACTTTAAGGTCTTGAAAATAATATATTAGTTAGTTATTCAACTTAAATATATATTTATAATACGGCATGTTGTTAGTATTCTATTTCATAACTATAAAAGAAAGAATGTTTAAAAAGAAAATTGGATGTAAATAATAACATTACTACTAAATTGCATATCTTATAATAATAATAAAAAAAAATGTATTTTTAATTTCACCCAAAAGGAAATGCTGAGAAAATTAGAAGGTCAGTTTGAGGACCCACTTCAAAATCAGCCTACTCAAGTTCTCACTGACTTACCTGAACAGAAAAGACCGATTTCATCATTGCCTGCAACGTAAATATACTTTGAATACTAACATCTATTATTTAGCTTTAAATTTTTAATAAAGTAGATAGCATATGACTTTTTTTTTTTTTTTTAAATGCAGTGAAGACTGGCCTGGAAAATATTTATTTTCTGTTCATTTTGATTCTCAGAAATCTACTAAAGGAATTTCCTGGATTGTAAGTTAATATTTTTTATTTATTTTAAAAATGAATGAATACATACAGGGTTTCTACAGACCTGGAAAGTCGGGGAATATCAGGGAAATGAGTTTTGGTCAGGGAAAGTCAAGGATTTGGGAAAAAAGTCAGGGAAATTAGCAGAAATTGAAGAAAGGTCAGGGAAATGCAAGAAAAATTGAATTTCACAGTAAAATCAAGGAAATATTTGCTGTTTGAACCTAAGTATAGAATAGGGATTGTTTTTATTTTCATTTTCTCATTCAACCTTATAAATAATTTTAAAATGCATTCTTTATGAGCATATCTTGTGCAGTTGAAATTAGAGATGTAACGAATAGTGATTTGGCCGAATAGCCGAATACCGAATATTCGGCCAATAACTCAGGCCGAATACCGAATATTCGGCTCATAGTTTAGGCCGAATACCGAATATTACATTTTTTAAAATTTCATTTTAACTGTAAATAAAATATTGCTTTTCAATTTTGTAATTAAATAATAAATAAAGATTAATTAAAATTCATTTTATATTATTTGTAGGTACTTAAAAACAAACAACAGTATATTATCTGTAAAACTAAAAAAATATTGGTCATGATAAAATATCTTTTACAAAGTTAAACACTCATAGCAGCATAATTATATTTTGAGATATAATTTAATAAATATATGCTATGCTAAATGTCATTAATCTGGTAACTAAACATAATCACATCATGTTTTGAGTTTTACAGACTCTGAGCAAAACATATTGAGCAGCTTTTCAAAATTATGCTTGTAATTAAGGATCTGAAAAAATTCCTTCTACCCCTACCCAATAAAGAAATTAAAAAATCAAGTCAAGTAGTGTCAATAAGTAGAAAAGTCTCCATTTCTGTAATATTATTATTGCATTAGATTATGTCTCATTCAGCTTAAAATTCAATGAATTAGGATATTTTATTATGAGATTAACTCATTGAAGTATAACTAAGCAGTATTATTTGTAAATGCATTTAAAAAAAATTTTTTTTCTCTCTTTTTTCTGAAATTATTCAGCCGAATATGTAGAAATATTCGGCCACAAGTATTCGGCCGAATACCTGTTCAGTATTCGGCCTACTGAATATTCGGCTTACCGAATAGGCCGAATACCGAATAGTGGCCGAATATTCGTTACATCACTAGTTGAAATATGCTTAATTTTATTCTAAGTTATTATCAAACATGGTTTTTATTAGAATCCAGTGATGTCAAATAAGATTCTTGTATATATTAATTTATTATTATTATTATTTGTAAAAAAAGGGGCAAAAAATATTAAAGGATGTAATGTTAAAAATAGAAATACAAAAATTCAGGAAAGCACGTTAGATAAAGTCAGGGAAGAGCGCGATAGATGTCAGGGAAGCAAAAGCTGTGAAATCTGTAGAAACCCTGACATAATTTATGAATTTTAATATACCTATATTAGAGGATTTTGACTGGGCTCAACTAGACATTCGGAGGTCCTAGGCCTATCACTTTTTAGGGACCTATTGTCCTATTTGGTCAGACTTTGTTGACACTTAACACTTAACACAAGTAGAGAAATATTTGTTCACAGTGGGGCACATAAGGGAGTTAGTTTAAACCTCCAACCCCTTCTCCAAAAGTTTTTAAGTTTATAAATTTTTATGTTATGTTTTAAATAACGCCTTACTGATGAATGCTTCATAGTGAAAAAATTTTTAGTCTTCATCGCTATTTTATTTCCATGTTCTCGGAAATTTCAGTACCTTCAAAAACACTCGCAGTCAGTTTTCAGATTCTCTAGCGAGATGAATGGTGTATTAATGAAGGGATCGATCTTTTAATCTTTTTCGCCTGCTAGGTAGGGCTAAGAACAAGACCATGTTTTTTATTTGTCATTCATCAATATAAATGCCTCCTGAAAAGTCCTATCTATAATGATTCTGATGATAGTGAAGAAGAAACTGAGGAGCTTATACCAAGCATACCCGAAGCATTAAAAGCTGCAAAAACATTATCACGATTTTTTGAATGCCGTATTGATGATGCAGAGACTCTACAACAGTCTATTATGGATACTCAAAACGGTATTTTTTGTAGCATCTGCCCATTTAAAACCAAAGAAAATTACAGATTATTTATCACAATAAAAATTGTAAGTAATAAAGAATTTTCTGTTTAATTTAAATTTAAAAAAATCAGAATCGTTTAAAACACATATTACAATGAAATTATGAGCCCACTTTCTTTTTTTGTGTAATATTGAATCTTACCGGCGGTCTGCCTATAACGTACTACTTTTTTAGGTCTCGTGAGAGTACATTATAACCATTGTCTACTGTACTTTTATTTGGAATACTTCAAAAGGAAGCAAGGGGTGATATTTGCCCTCCACCAATATATATAGGAATTTACAGAATTTTTTAGTAAATTTTATTTCTTTGAAATTTCAAGAACATTTGAGATGAAATTTGTTTTCTTGCTTCCTATATAAACATTTTGCAGTTTTTATGGATGTTTATGTAAGAAAAAAATATAGAAAAGTGCATTAACTAGACTGAATATAAGATTTTTATTATTTTTAATAACTTTTTCTACACAGGTTATTTATTTTCCTTTATAGATTCCCTCTTTCCATTTACAAGTTGCTATCCATTTTCATTGCTATAGACAGTCTTGAGTTTTACTGTGGTGCTCCTATTAGCCTTTCATTAAAATAAATTGTTAAAATAAAGAGTTTTGCCAGGTTTTAAAATTTGCAGTTGAAAGAATACCCTTTTCCTTTACCAAGTTTTTGGGTTTTCTTGCCATGTATTTACTGGCCCTAAATTCCTTTTGAATTCTTTTCACAGACCAACTTTTAGGTAAAATGGTTAAAATTTATACTTTCACACCTCAGTTCTTAGTTTTTCTAAATTTCTGCTTTACCTGATCAGTCATAGGCAGTTCAACTGCTTCCGTAGATGAATTGCTTGCAGAAAACTTAAAAACTTTTAATTTCAAAGCTTTACTTATTTGTTTAAATTTTCTCTTTGGGTACTTACTTTCTTATAATCTTTTATTAGGAGTTTCTGCTATAGTTTGTAAGCTTTCTCATGAAAGAGGAAATTATTATTTCACATTCACAAGTGGGAAATTTTGTTTGGTTATCACTTTTTTAATTTTGCTCATCAACTTTTTGTCCAGTGCAGAAATTTTGCTGGTACTTGCTTCATTCAGCAAATGGATGTTACTGCATTAACTTTTTGCGACATTTATCACAAATTTCGTTCTTTTTAGATAAAAAAGGAATTTTCTTTTATCATTCAAGGTAAAACATTTCTTCAATTTTTCCATGAACAACCACTCTTTTTAAACAGATTGCAACAAACCATATGAACAAAAGAACTCAAGACTGTCTATAGAAATGGACAGAAACTTTGAAATGGAAAAAGGGAATATAGGTTCCTTCCATGTCAAATCAACACACTGATTCAGACTTGATGTCTCAGATTTTCATGATTTTTGGTATGCAGCAATATATCACAGACGTATGAAAAAATATCAAATTTCAGTTATGTAGCAGAATTATTTTTGAAGTTATTAATTTTTAAAGATTTAAATTTTTATGAAAAAAAATTAATATTTTGGCACCTTTAGATGCCTATAGGCTGTCAACCAGTGATGGTATAAAGCTGAGAGTGATCTCATTTTAAAGCTGTTGAATGGGGCTTTAATATGATATGCCACAAGATAGGGGTTACAATTTTAAAAATTCCAAAATATTATCAAATATAGTTTGTAATGTCTTAATACATACAGCAAAATTCTATCATGGGATCAGGAGATACTGTGCTTCAGAAATACACGTGTTGTGAAAAATACCAGAATTAGTATAGTTTCAGAAAAATTTGAATATTTCATAGAATGAAACAAGCAACACATTTCAATGAAACAAGCAGTGGCTATTACTTTAACATTTTTTTTAATGAAGAAAGGTCACACAGACACTTACCATTTAAACTCCAATATTATGAGTAAAGTTAAGGGTTAACAAATTAGTTCACCGAGACTTCAATCGTTGGAAGATACCCACACATTTGTTCACTTCACTGTCTGGTAAACTATATGTTCGGCCAGTCTGTGTGACGGGGTTAACTTTGCATATCACATCTGCAAAAGGGATCAGCAGTGTATCAGGTGGTGTAGGATATACAGGGTGTCCAGTGCTAACGCTGTCCAATGGCTATTTCCTAAACCGTTAGTCAGAGACACATAGTTCCAGTTGCAAAAATGCTTTAAATTGTATAATCTATTATATCAGAAACAATCAAAGTCAATAAATCAATTTCTATAAAAATTAAGAAATTTAAATTTTTCTTCATTCATTTTCATGCACAAAAAAAAATAAAAAAAAAAAAAAAAAAAAAAATCGTCCTTCTACGACCAAAATTCACCGAGTCACAGCTGCTTTAAGTTAGAGCACTTTTCGTGCTGTGAAATAGGGGTTGTGTACAAAATGAATTTGAGAAAAATGAATGTACATGGTTTGAGCTTTGTAATATTTATTAGCAATTTTATTAACTATTTTGTGAATATAGATTGCAATGAAGAAGATTAACGTTTAACAATGTGTATCCAATAAAGTAACATAAAAATATTGCTTATGCTGAAAGTAGAATTTTTTAAACAGATTTTTTAAATGAACTGGCATTAAATAACTTCCCTTGACTGCAATCTGAATATGCACTCGTACAAAAAACTCTTCCTGTACTTTTTGTAGCATTGTTACACATCTTCATGCTACCTTTGGCACATGCTATCTATCTTCTGCTTGTTTCCTGGGTTCGTCGTTCTAAAGTCCAGTTGGTGTAGAAAGTTCTAGTAAAAAGTCACTTGTCAGGACGGAACACAAACTTTATTGCTTCTAGAACTTAGTTGAACAATCAGCTGTACAAAATTTACAAGCACACTTAATCAGTAATGTGCTATTAACAGTCTGCTTAGATCAAAAGCTCTCACAAAGGCTGTAATTCTCACACAAAATAAAACACTTCCACAGGTAAAAATCAGTGGAAGTATACGAGGGATAACACTAATAATCCCTCAAGACTCAACAGTGAAGAATTTACATGCAGCACTTTAAAAACAGCTTTGAATAGAAGCGCGAAACACTGCTTCTATCAAGCGTACTTGCACTGAGAGAGCTCTTCACACACTGGGCGTTCAACTCGCACTGAACTGGGGCTTCCGAAGCGCTTCAATTTATAGCCGATGCAGAAGGTACAAGAAGCTTCCAGAAAAGTCTATTTCTCGAGGATTCCACATAAAGTGGTAATTTTGATTTCGTCATAGAAGAGAAATGATAGGTTATTATGCTTTTTTAATGCAGCAAAAGCAATTTTACAGGCCCCATAGGGAAAATCGCGCCAAATGAAAAAATTGTCGGCAAGCTTGGCAACTTTTGGCAAAATATCGCCAAATTTGGCACCAAATATAAGTACCCAAAAGTGAAGAGATCGAAGCCCTAGGACCAATATTTCTCGAAATTTCTAGAAACCCCATATATTTGAATGGGAAACCGAAACCTCCATATCTCCGGTTCTAGTTGACGGATTTTGATGCAACAAAAAGCAAAATTTATCTATTTGAAGCGTAGAATACGAATTTTGAACTATTTTAAGCCCCAGAACAGCGGGTTGCTCCGAAAATTCGTAACACTATATACGATTTAGTAAGTCTGACCTCAGATAGATTTTAATAGAGCTTGACTATAACCCTTTGCTTGCAGGGCCTGATTATGACCAACAGGGGCCCCCGGGCATTGATAGATAAACGTGGAAAAGTGACTTAAGTCACAATGTTTGCTGCTTCGTAAATCGGTTAATTTTGGTCGTAGAAGGACGAATTTTTTTTTATTGTGCATGAAATTGCATAAAGAAAATCTTTCTAAATATAACTGATAGGACTGGGGGACTGTATAAAAATTTAAATTTCTTAATTTTTATAGAAATTGATTTATTGACTTTGATTGTTTCTCATATAAGCATTTTTGCAATTGGAACTATGTGTCTCTGACTAACGGTTTAGGAAATAGCCATTCGACAGCGTTAGCACTGGACACCCTGTATAAATGAGGGGGATAGACCTGAAGGATGGAGGAATGTAACTTGCACTTTACTGCAATCTTCATCTTTATCAAGAACACAACTCAACCACCAAGTGTCACCATAGATTGATGTTACATACCCACTAATATCTGCTGTACGTCCTTTACAACAGGAAATATGCTCAAAACAACTACAGAAGAAAATAATTTCACATTTACTTTTGTTCCGCATTTGAGAGGTATGAAGGCATGAAATTTCTGGGTGCCTGATATAGTTACAGCTGTATTGTACTGGTTGGCCAATTGTTCTTCAGATTTAATGTATTCTTCAAGGGTCACAAATACAAAGTCTTATGTTAGATATGTTCTGATGTGACCATTCAAACAGTTGCCTTGCATCCATAATTTGGTCCTTATACGGTCTTTGTGGGCTTGCTCTGGCTGCTAGTCTTTTGACTGTGGCCCCCAGCCCATTGCATGGTTCTTTACCATGTGCTGTTGCTGAAAAATGCCATTCAGTCTCAGTTCCAAAGTCTTGCTTATGATTACCCATGTTAATAAAGTTTTTTTTATTTTTATATTGGGCCGCAGAGCCGTCAGAAAAATAGATTTTTTTAAGAGGTCTTTGAAACTTATATTTCAGATATTTCATCAACTTTGTCTGGAACAGGTAGACGGCTGTAGTGTTGTGGTTGAGGCAGTCTGATATTATTACAAAATTTAAATGTTTGACTTCTTTTTCTTTAAAACACACTACAAAAGGGTGAATGGTTGCCTGACTATTTGACCAATGATATGATTGTGCCTAATCATGCAAAATGATCGAATAATTCTCAGTCACAAATGATAGTCACTTCACATTCCAAAAGATTTTCCTTTGTATGTCTCAGAAATGCACTTTGTTCTTTTGCTGTGAAGTGATGATGAAGTAGAACAGGAAGTTTTTCACAAAATGCATCAACAAATTCACTAACCGTTTTTTTAATTATTTCCAAGTTACATCGATCCACAGAGATCCACTGTCTGTATGTGACAGTCTCAATTGTATTGTCTTCATATGATTTTTCTAAAAGCTCTCTAATCCTTTTGGTACCTGGACATGAAACATAATTTGAAAAGAAGCAGTCAGTTGATGGTGGACTACAAACCATCATTTGCAGGCTGTCCTTGTATGTTTTGATTTTGCTATCCATCATTGAACTCATTCGTGCATTTTCAAACATAAGCTTCACATTCTGATGAGTGGTGCACACACAGGCTGAGTGTGTTCCGCCTGCTGGAACACAATTTTTAGGCCTAAGTTGTGCAAACTTAGAAAATTCCACTTTTACTGTTGGGAATTTTTCTCTGAAAACTCTATACACTTCTTTTAAATAATTAAGCATTAACCTTTTTGAAACATGTTCTTTACCACTTGTACTGTCATCTTTAACTGATATAAAGTCCTTCATCCCTGGCATTACTCTGCTCATTTCGTCACTCGTAGAAAATCCTTTAACAATATCAATGGTATGATTTGACAGACTTTTTCCTGGTTTCAGATCAGGACCAGACAAGGCACCCTTTTTGATCAACAATGTCTTGGCTTGTCGAACTAAGTAGTAAGAGGCCGAAAATTCATGCATTACTTTCCTCACACTCCAGGTGTCAGGCGTAAGAGTCAGTAGTTGAAGCCTCT
Source organism: Cheiracanthium punctorium (assembly GCA_038373885.1). Classification (NCBI taxonomy): domain Eukaryota; kingdom Metazoa; phylum Arthropoda; class Arachnida; order Araneae; family Cheiracanthiidae; genus Cheiracanthium; species Cheiracanthium punctorium. Next base: position 177,530 of record JAWZYV010012240.1, on the reverse strand, counting down.
TCTTCCTACTAGTGAAGCTGCTGTACACCTTCTTTACATGTGTAAAGAACTCATCCTGTGAATCATCATCCTTATCATCGCTAGATGCATTCACTAGCTGTTTTCTCTTGACAGTCATATTAATTCTGTTCTCAGTAGAGTAAATTTTGGATTGCATCCTCTTTTTGTCTATAGGCAACTCTTCCAGATCTAAAAGACAGCTGTTCAGAGAAGTCAGAGCTTCAGATTCATTTGAAAATGGCATATCAATAGGTGCTTCTTCAATTTCAGTATCAGACTGACTTTCTTCTTGTATGTTGCTAGTTCCAGTGGAAATTTCTGTATGTTTTTCATTTTTAAACTTAATCAGCTACTTTCTACAACTGTCACAGACTTTGGATAACTTAGGTGTTCCAGGAATCAAGTCACACATTCATGAAGTAACATGTCTCAAACCTTTTTGAATGGGAGTGGTTAGGCTTATTAAAAGGATTAAAACAATCCATTTTTACTATCTTGTCAGTGGTATCCATCATGCAAGTGAGAAATTAACAAGGAAAAGTGCAGTAGCCAAGAAATGGGTTGTGTTATAAAGATACAATATCACTGGAAACATCAGAATGAACTTCCTACTACAAGCAACTCTGATGCTACACTGGTAAAAAACAACATTAAACAAGTGCTTTATCCTAATTCTCTGAAGTGAACTTCAATGAAACGTGATTGGTTGGTTACTCACTGTTATCATCGTCACGTAATCCAATGGGATTCACCTTAGTTGTTAATATATTTGAGTAAAGGGGACTTGTAGGCTAATCAGCTTTAGTTTTCTTTTAAAGAGAGGTTTCCAAACATAATACTATAAAGTAATCATTTCGTTTTATTAATTTAATAGTGTTCTGCGCACTGCATAGCAAAATTAGTAATTAAAAAATAAAATTTTAATAATTTGGTACATTATTTACAAAACGTGTATTTCTGAAGCCCAGTATCTCCTGATCCCATTGAGATCCCATGATAGAATTTTGCTGTATGTTTTAAGGCATTACAAACTATATTTGATAATATTTTGAAATTTTTAAAATTGCCACTTTTTCAGAAATTTAAATTTTAAAATTTTCAATTTTTTAAAATTGTAACCCCTATCTTGTGTCATATCATATTAAAGCCCCATTCAACAGCTTTAAAATGTGACCACTCTCAGCTTTACACCATCACTGGTTGCCAACCTATAGGCACCTAAAGCTGCCAAAATATGAATTTTTTTTCATAAAAATTTAAATCTTTAAAAATTAATAACTTCAAAAATAATTGCCCTCCATAACTGAAATTTGTTTTTTTTTTTTTTTTTTTTTTTTTTTTTGCAAGTCTGTTATATATTGCTGCATACAAAAAATCATGAAATCTGAGACATCAATTCAGAAAATCTCCCAAAATTGTGTTGATTTGACATGGAATGACCCATTCATCATTTTTCAACAGGTGCCTTACAACTAATTAAAGAAAAAGTAATCTTATTTCAACATACTAGCAGACCCGCACGGCGTTGCCTGTGAACCCCTTAAATTATGCGATTTACAAAATCTGACATGTAAACTGCAACTCCAGATTAGTACTCTAGGCCGCAATTATATTACAGAATGTGCAGATAATGGTTCCAGAGTTTCAGGTACGTACTTACAAACGCACCACTAAAAACAACTCACTGCTGTGACGTCACACATTTCTCCCATTTGAAAAAACGGAAGGGGAGTTTCGCATAGTATTCAAATGGCAGAACAATTTTTCACAAAATAATTTTTTAAACCACAGTTTTTAAGTAATTTTTTTAAAAAATTGGCCAGGTATTGTAAAAGGAATAGATATAGATGAAGAAAAATAAACATATAATTTGCTTTAAAATTGCTGGAGTTATTAAATATTTCAATCAATTAATCATAGAGATAGATAGATTTGGCATAAACCTGATGAAATTTTCATGCCATTTCATGCTTCTCAAATGCAAACAATTTGTTTTATAGTAGCATTCGGGCGAAACTCGCCAAGCATGGCAACGTAAAAAACTGTTTTTTACTTTTGCGGTTACCACTCACTTCAAGCATAAATCTTTTCATGAGGCCAAAGTTCGCCATATTTCAATCAATTAATCATGGAGATAGATAGATTTGGCGTAAACCTGATGAAATTTTCGTGCCATTTCATGCTTCTCAAATGCAAACGATTTGTTTTATAGTAGTTTCGGGCAAAACTCGCCAAGCATGGCAACGTAAAAAACGGTTTTTTACTTTTGCGGTTACCACTCACTTCAAGCATAAATCTTTTCATGAGGCCAAAGTTCGCCAAACATGACGATCTAAAATCGGTTTTTAATTAATAATTTAAAAAGTAATTAAAATTTCAAAATTCTGAGCCTCAGGTGTACATTACCGAAGGAATGGACTCATATGTTCGAATTTTCAGAGTTCTGCGTCCAGTAGTTTTTCTGGACATCGCACGCATGCAGATTTTCAGACATTCATTTTTATTGATATAGATTGGCTCAAAACTGACTAAATTTCCGTGCCATTTCATGTTTTCCAATGCATGCGATTTTGTTTCACAGTATCATGCTGGCGAAACTCGCCGAGCATGGCATCCTGAAAACGGTTTTTAATTAATAATTAAAAAAGTAATTAAAATTTTAAAATTCTGATTCTCAGGTGCACATTATCGGACTCATGGGCTTATATATTCAAATTTTCAGAGTTCTGCGTGCAATAGGTTTGTCTGGAGACCGCACACATACAGACAGACATATTTACAAACATTCATTTTTATTATTATACATATTCTCGGGTAGTTTGAACAGAAGAGGTTACCTGAACTTTTTTTTCTCTCTTACATACAAATTATTACAAGAAATGAACTTTTCATTTTAATTGTGTTTAACTGATAGTGCATTTAGTACTTTAAGATATTGTGTATTTTAAAGAGCTAACTTATATTTATGTATTTCATTTTGGAATTGAAAAATATGTATTTGTATTTTTAGTTTTCATCTGAGGCAAATAAATTATATGTAGGAAAAAATGTTCCCTGCCCAGTTAAATTTTCTACATCTATACAGATGCCCACAAATGTGTACGTTAGAGCCATGGCACTGTTTTCAACTTCAGAACATCAATCTGAGAAAGTGACTCGCTGCATAAATCATTCTATGGACGAGATAAGCAACAGTATTTTATTTTTTTATTCTTGTATAAATTTAATTTGTCATGTATTTATATTGTATGAGTGGTGAGAAAAAATTAATCATAATTAATGATTAATAATGAATTATGATTAACAATTGAAAATTTTGTACACTTCCCATTTTCCTGTTCGGAATACTCAGAAACAACCCCCCTCCCCAAAACTAATTTTATCAAATTTCCTGATATTTATACTAATTTGCATTAACCTTTCACATGAATTAGGAAATAAGCACACAGAATGACACTGGAATTTGATTAATTAATATTTAGATTAATATTTCAACTGTTTCTCGTAGACAAGCATACAGTATTAACATTATTCTTAACTGTTGGCTATTCTAACATATTTTAATAACCAATGCAGAGTTCTAACTGGTGCAGTGGAAGTTTTAAAAATAATGACAAGATTTCTAGAGCAAATGTTTTAAAGATGATCTAATGCTCCACATACGCAGCAAACACTTTGATGATTTTATACATTCTGCAGTAACACAAAAAATAGACAGTCCGCTCTTTAACATCATGCATATGCAGCATATATTGGCTTCTACTTTATAAACATTCATGAAACATATTTGAAGAAAAATTGAAGTACTAAATTACCTGACTGACGTACTACAAAATATCACCTTACCTCGCCTGTCAGCCCTTCACCTGGCCTTGCCGGTACAACGACGATATTGTCAAACGACATTTCAGACAGAACAAGCAAGCATGAGCGATTTTAATTTTCTGTAGTACTTATATTTGATTTCCTAACTAGCCGCCTCCGGTGACCAGTTGGTTCACCATGTTAATAAATCTTGTTCAGAGAGACTCCTGTTCGTCACCGGCTTCCTTGGCACGCAAATCTCTCAGATTCTGAATGGAATTTAAAATTAAGATGGTTGCAAGCAGGGACGGCCCTACGGTAAGTGTCGTACCTGCTAATGTAAAAAAGACACCCCCTTTTATGCTTAGTTTTTGAGTTCGAAATGACGCCCCTTCGAAGCCGGCGCCCAGATGTGTTGCTTACTGTGTCGGGCCGCCCCTGATTACAAAAATAAGATGGTTAAAAATGATAAAAATCTGCAAAAAGGAACAAATTATTTTCGTCTTATATTAATTCTGAAGAGCTTCTAGATATATTGATTGGCCTTTATCAAAAAATGGAAAGGAGAAAAAAAAAAAAAAAAAAAAAAAACTCAAAATCTGAAACATTTTCAGATTTTAAATACGCACTAAAGCACTATGTATTAAAAGCGTATTATAATCCACGGGTCTTTCCTTATTCCATTAAGTTGGAAAGTATATCATTATTCCTGAATGTGATTAAACACAACTAAAATTGATATTTCTATCCTTTTTCTGGATGTAATACATCAGAAATAGATGGATGGGAAAAGCTGTGCAGAAAACTGCACAATTCGAACTGAAATAAAGTTTAAAAACTCATTCAGGTGTATTCATAATTCAAGTAGCAGAAGCAGACGATAAATAGCGCTTGGCGCTAGAATCACATCTCCTCAAAATCGTATATGAACCATTTTACTTGTTGCCAAATTAAAAAGTTGCACGTTTTAGTCTCGGAAAATTTTCAAATCCTATTTAGCTTTTGAGTATAAAACATTTCATTCCTGCTCTGATTTCACATGCATACGATGTTTTAATTAAAAAATAACCTTACAAATAATGTAAACAAAAAAATCGTTATTCTTTTATTTTTACTTTAAGAATCTGAATAATTTAATAAACTCGCCAAACATGGCAACCTAGATAGCTAACCTCTCCCTCTTTCTACTGCAGGGTTACAATTGCGAAATGGCGAGAACAAAAATGATCATTTTGCGACACGTTTTTTATTGATATCTCCTAAAATAATTCGAATTTCGAAAAAATCGCTTCGAGGTGTGTCGAGACCCGTCTTGGAGAATTTCCGTGCATAATTTAGTAGGTCTACGATCACCCGTTTCGGAGCTACGTGAGACACAGACAGACAGACAAACGGTCAGTTTACATCTTGTTTTATTTATATAGATGAAATAAATTTGCATAACAGCTGCCAAACGCAAACTTAGATAAAAACAAAAACACCGGATTGGCACAGAGCCAACACACCATTTTGACGTACAAACCGGAAGAAAAACTAATCACCGTTACCGGCAAAAACTACTAAAGCGATCGCAGTGATTGCGTCACCTTTATCTGAGACTCCCTCGTGCCTGTTTACTTTTGAACATACGTTTCGACAGTTGGAAAATACGAGCGTCGTGAAAGTTTAGGTAAAGCAAGTATTTTTCTTTTAGGAAATCTTAAATGACTTCACGACTGGCCAACAAGGGGCCCCCTTTTACAACTCTCGAAAACAAAAAATCCCCCCCCCCTCCCCCCCAAACTTCCAATTAAACAGCTCTTATTTTGATAATTTAACAAAAATTGCATTTATTAATGTGTAAAAGTTTTTAACTTCAAATTTTAACAAAACCAGACATGTACTCAACCTTTAGAATTAAAAAATATTTTTACAATACTTCAGCAACTGTTCTCTCGTCAGCGGCTTTGTCAATATATCAGCCATATTTGACAAACTTTTAATGTATTCTAATTTAAATGTCTTCTCGTTTATTAAGTTTCTTATAAAGTGATATTTAATGTGTGTATGTTTTGTCCAACTATTTTCTAGGGATGAATTTGCAAAATTTATCCCAGCTGTGTTATCGCATAGCATAATACATTCGTTTAAATTTAAATTTAAGCTGTTGTTCTCCAAGACATTTTTAATCCAAATTAATTCTTTTGCCGCTTTCGTAAGCGAAAATTCTGCTTCCATTGTGGAAAGACTTACGCGTTTTTGTTTGAAAGTCTTCCATGAAATTGGAGCTTTATCAACAAACAAAATGTAACCTCCTATGGAAACTTTATCATCATGATTAGCTGCAAAATGAGAATCGGAAAAACATTTTAAAGTTAAACTTTTAATATATGATAGCTCGAGTTTATAGTCTATTGTACTTTTAAGATACCCTAGTAATTTTAACAAAGCTTCCCAATGTTTCATTCCTGGATTATTTTGGAATTGGGATAACAGGTTTACTGCGTAGCTAATATCGGGTCTGGTTCTATTGGCAATAAAAGCTAAACTATCTATTAGACTACGATACAGAATTTTAGTCATTTCATTAAATTCTTGGCTGGTGGTTGGGGAATCCAATTTTGATAAAACCTGTCCTTTGGGTATGGGTAACAATCTTATGGGATAATTAAACTTCTCGTATTGCTTACAGACCTTAGTTATGTAAAGTTTATGATGCATAAAAAATTTTTCCTCATTTTCCTCTATTTCTATACCCAATAATTTTTTTGTCTTCCCTAGTACCTTCAAGTCGAAATGACTTTGTAGTAATTTAACACCAATGTCTATATCCTTTGCAGTTTTTGCAAATAACACAATGTCATCTACATACAATAGTAAGATCAGATTATTTTTAAATGTATAGGCGCAATTGCACCAATCTAATTTTGTAAAGTTCATTTTTAACAAAACGTCATTTACTTCTTCAAACCTTTGTCTACCCAACTGGTGTAGACCATATAGGGCTTTTTTAAGCTGACAAACTTTACTAGGATAACCTTTTATAAAGCCACCTGGCTGATGCATAAAAATTTCACTGTCCAAATTTGCATCCAAATATGCATTATTAATATCAAGTTGCACATTAAGCCATTTAAAATAACATACAAATATACAAAAAAAAACATTCTTATTATATAAACTTTAATCCATTAAAGTTCATATTGTTTTCAGGAAAATGGTTATGAAAGTACCTATTTTTATTAAAGAAAATTTTATAAAAATAAGTGTATGTACATTATATGCATTCATTTTAAGGTTCTAGACATTTTGATGCAAAAAAATGTCCGTGCAAAAGAATTTAAATGCTTTAATGTTTCTGGCGCATACACTATCTGGTCAAAAGTATCCGGACACCCAGTGGTATGGACTTGGAGCATCCTGAGGCACATATTAATATTATGTTGGTCCTCCTTTTGCATCGATGACAGCCTGCGCACGCCTGGGAAGACTTTCTACCAGTTTTTGATAGGCGGCCATAGGTATTCACTTCCAGGCATCCATCACAGCTAAAGTGAGTGCTTGCAGTGAGGATGGTCGATTTGGCTGGCTACGTAATATGCTCTCGAATTTGTCCCAAAAGTGTTCTATGGGATTTAGATAGAGGCTCTGAAAAGGCCCGTGCAGTTTTTGAACGCCCATTTCGTCAAACCACATCTGTGCAAGCTTCGATGTGGGAATGGAGCAGTTATCCTGCTGGAAGAGAAATGGGCCTTCCCCGAGATATTGCCACAGAATTGGGAGTACAGCATTGTCCAGAATGTCCACATACATCACAGAGTTCATGTTTCCAACGACAGGAACTAACGAACCCAGGCCAAACCATGAGTAACGCCCCCCAACATTATACTGCCACCACCAAATTTAACAGTCGGCACAATTCAGTCACGGTAAAAACGTTCGCCGGGCATCTGCCAAACTCAGACGCATCCCTCCGACTGCCAGACTGTGAAGCGAGATTCATTACTCCAAAGAACAGTTTTCCCCATGTCCACAGCTCAATGATGGTGAGCTCTGCACCATTGCAATCGATGCTTTGCATTCTGTGATGTTTGGCTTCTTAGCGGCTTCACAATCATGGAATCCCAGGTTGTTTAACTCTCGACGAACAGTCCTGCTGCTAGCACTAACGCCTGATAAACTTTGGGACTCCTGAGAAATTTCCACCAATGAGGACTTGAGATTGTTTTTCACTACCCTTTTCAGAGTTCTGCGGCTGCGTTCACGAAGTTTTTCGGCCTACCACTGCGTTTTTCTGCAGTTTCACTGCCTCGTCATTTCCATTTCACAATTACATCACTCACAGTGGATTTAGGCATCTGTAGAATGTCCGCAATCTCGCAAACTGATTTCTCACAAAGGTGGCATCCCACTATACTGCCATGATCGAACTCCCTAAGCTCCTTTGACGTACTCATTGCTTTACAAACGCATACATACAATATGGCAAACCACTACCAACACTTTTATAGCTTTCGATTATGCATCAAATTGCGACACCTGCCAAAAACACTTTTTTAAGGGGTGTCCGGATACTTTTGGCCAGATAGTGTAGCTTTTGAACTCGCCAGTTCGGAAATATCGCAGGAGCCAGAAGGAAGGGGTTGAGACTTTAAAGACATGAAATTCAGTATTATTAAGGAGATGTACAAGATAATTGCATTAGAACATATCTACATTTCAATTATTATCCTTGAAATTTTTTGAAATAGCCTTAAAAAGGTCTTATTTTTTTAGCAACAAATGTCTGGTAACCCTGATTAAAACTTAAAAATTCTTGTCTAGAGAACTAAGGTAGGAAATGCTGAGCAAAACAACTTTTTTTGCAGCATAACTTTACAAAATGCAGAGCAGTTGGAAGCCCAGCATTAATGATGATTGAATTAATACTACTGTCAAAGAAAATAAATGTAATAATCGTGAAATATCTTGCAATGTCTTATTAATCTTTGCTGTGCGCATAATTTCATTTTAAGTTTCTAAAGCATTTATGTTTTATAAAAAATAGATATCTATGAAGCCGAACATCTAGTGAGGTGTGAAAGTGCTAATGCCATTTATCATGATGATTCAGTTACAGGACGACATAGTGTCATTGTGCCGTACGAAAATCCTGCAGGTAACCAAGCAGTTTACCATAACATTTATATAAAAAGTATCATCATAATGTATTGTTCTCATTTATGTTTATCTTTTCTCCATATTTTCTTATACAAATAATATAAATAAAATATTTGCATTAAGAACTAGTTTAATCTTGGATCATTCATTATTTCATTCCTTAATAATCAGGGTTCATTGATATATATCAGTGGATATACTTGGTGAACTAAAAGTCAGGACAAACTTTAAAAATGAATAATTCGAAAACGAATTAAGATACAAAGATACGGCTTGCACCAAACGGATGGAAAAGAAACTGGGTTTTGTGTGGCAACAAAACGGAAATCGTTCTCTTGGTGTCCAACAGATGGCACTATCGGATTTCTGATATAGGATTATGCAAAGTGACAAGCGATATAAAAGGGAGCATCTGGAGAAGGTAATGGTAAAGTAAATAAAAAACTTTGTAAAAAACACACATAAGATGTTATAGGTAAGAGGATCACAATCAAGAGGTCACAATTCTCTTACCTATTGTTCCCAATGGCTATTTGTGAACAATAAATATCCCAACTATTATGTGTATTTAATTTCTGACTTACCTGAATTGTGAAACTTTCCAACTTTAAGGGCTACAATAAAAGGTTTAGATAAAGTTTCAACAACTTAAAGTTAATTAAATAAATTCCCAGAGGCAAGTAGTTTAATTCAAATGCTAAATGAACTTAAAGGAATAACTTTATGTTAAATTTAAACCGTGGCTTGCGTCAACGATCGTTTAAGACGCACAACATAAATCTCCAGTCCGTCAACAGCCGCCATCTTGGAGGGGCGTAATGGTTGGTTGGCGAAGTGAGTATCGCCCGGAGAAAACTGTTACAAGCTGTACACCCAATCACCGATGCGCTTTAGAAGCCCGGCAAACGCCGTTCAACCGCGCAGCCGGGGAACAACTCAGAAATGAGATGCGCCATTGGCGGTGATAAATAAAAGGAGGAGCTTTCGCCGTAATCGTAGGAGATCACAGCAGTTCGATAGCAGATCGCAGCAGATCGACGGCAGTCGAGGCAGTTAGGCTGATCATGGCAGATCGTCGCTGTTAAGCAGTTAAACAGTCAGGCTGTATTGACAGTTGACAGACGTTATAGCGATATAGATGTTCGAGCGAGCGGTAATGCTCTTTAGTTCCAGATATGTTATTTTTAGCCAGCCAAACCGGCTTTTATTTAATCTTTAAAATGATAGTACGTTTTTAAATCAACATTAAATGTCTCTAATTTTTAACCTGTTTTTAAAGTGAAATAGAAGTTAGAATTTCTTTTGAAGTGCCGTCATATAGAACTTAGTGTTTCATTGTAATTTTACATATCTTAAAGATTGGAAGTTTTCCTGGTGGACTTGTTCTCTTTAAGCTAAAGCAGCTATTTGAAATTGAAATCTAAAACGGCTTTTGAAGTTGAATTCGTTAAACCATTTTTGCCAGTACTTATGATTTTTTTTCACACTGTGATATATTCCTGTGCCAAGCTGTGATAAAGTATGGATGTGATATTTAATAGTTTTTAAAGCAATTAAATCCTGTTCTGCAAGTAATTATGAAATTGCTGACTGTGATACACTTCTGTGCCAAGCTGTGATAAATAAAAGTAGATGTCTCTCAAATCAGTTGCTATCCTTGTTTCCATAACACTCTTCATTCGTGGCCATCCACTTCTCAACACAAATTTTGTTTCCCGGGTGTTGTCATTTCCAAATTTAACCTGAATTGTCGGCACTTACGGGAACACCTATAACATCTTATGTGTGTTTTTTACAAAGTTTTTTATTTACTTTATTGTTTAACACCAGTATTTTGAGTGTTTTTTCCGAAGGTAATGGTAGTCGAAGCTTATACGCATGTAAATGCTGTCCATAGTTGAGAAAGCCCTCTTAGTTTTACTATAAGAATTTTATTATAAGAAAAACTTATTATAAGAATACGGAAAGTGCCACAGCGGCATTGCAAGCTTATCGCTACATGAAGGGCATGCGAGGTAGAAAAGGACCAATAATGCCTTCTGCATTGATCAAAATGATGAAGAAATTCGAATCTACCGGATCTTTGGCGTCACGTGCAAGAAGTGGTCGTCCCTCAACAGCCGCTGCTGTTGTCACAACAGTGGAGCAGACAGTGCAATCCATGTTGGCGTTTTCTGCACATGGGGAGAGCAGTGCCCGAGAAGTTTCGAGGCTGACAGGAGTGTCGTACGGAAGTGTGTGGAGAGCACTGCGAATAACTCTGAAACGGTATCCCTATAAGTTGCAACATAACCAAGAACTGAAACCTCCTGACTTCGACTCTCGTTGAGATTTTGCCAATTGGGCATTCAATAAAATGGAAGAGCAGCACGACTGGCGTCACACTGTGCTTTGGACAGATGAGGCGCATTTCACACCTTCTGGCACTGTTAACACTCACAATTGTCGAGTGTGGACCACAGAAAATCCACATGCATTTGTTAAGGTACCCTTGCAACAAGCTAAAGTGACAGTCTGGTGTAGTTTCACTGCTGATTTCATAATTGGTCCATTTTTTTTCCGAGGAAGTCACACAGACTGGTTTCAAAACACTTTCTGTCACTGGCCAGCGATATGCAGCACTGTTACAGAACAACATTATTCCTGAACTGCAAGTGCGACAGGCACTTCAAACAGTCACCTTTCTGCAAGATGGAGCAGCACCTCATATTGCTCTGGGTGTGCAACATCTGCTACGCTCAACATTTGGGGAGGATCGCATTATCAGCTGCTGCTTTAATCAATCATGGCCTCCAAGATCTCCCGATCTTACGCCCTGTGACTTTTGGCTGTGGGGATTCTTGAAGTCAAAAGTGTAACGCGACCAACCAGCATCACTAGCAGCACTGAAAGATGCTATCCGCCAAAATGTGTCTGCCGTAACGCAAGAAATCTACTGAATGCTGTGAACAGTGTGGTGACTCGTCTCACAACTGTACTTCTGAATGATAGGCAGCACATTGAAAATTTACTGTAGTACCAATGAACCGTAATTAAGCTGACTTGTAAGTTGTCAACATTTTTTCATTTGTAAATCATCTTTTGGTGAAATAAAACACTACAGCGCCATCTGTTGTTCGTCAACAGAACTATTTTTGTTTCATTGCCACACAAAACCCGGGTTCTTTTCCATCCCTTTGGTACAAACCGTATCTTTCTATCTTGATTCGGTTTCGAATTATTAATTTTTAAAGTTTGTCCTGACTTTTGGATCACCCGGTACAGTAGAACCTCAATTTATCGCTTTTCAAGGGGTGCATAGTAAAAAACGATGCATGCGGGAAAATGATGAATGCGGGTTAAAGTCAAAATATAAAGAAAACAGTATTTATGGATACACACAATGTATGCAGTATACCAAAAATACTAAATTTGTTACCTAACTGTAAATGAAGCAAATTGAAGTTGTTTAGAAATTAAGTGATACTTATTTTTAAAAACTCAGTAATTTTACACTGGGTTTTTCATTAATCTTTTAATTAAACAAAATTCTTAAGATTTACAGTATTTTTTTTTGTCTTTTTATGTGTATTCATGTTTGTATATAAAACTCATACCATACAATTTCAAATACCGTTATTGCGTAGGATGTAGTAGGCACTAGTGTTGGCTCAGTCTCATCGGCATGAATATTATTCTCAGCTTCTTCTGTTATTTTCATTTTTTGCATCACATTTCTTCCATTCTTAGGATACCGCACATTGCTACTTCTAAATCAATGGAAATATAATCACTGCATTTCTCACCATATACATACATGCCTCCTGGATGTAAGAACTCTTCACCTATACCATCATCAACCCAAGATATCATAACAGGAAGTAATTAAATTTGTAAGCCATTTTGATCCACTTGATCTTCTATTTCATTTCGGTCAGAAGAAATGTTTTACAATGATGAACGCGGGAAAGCAAATTTTTGACGAACGATACATGCGGGTTTTGTTAACGTTATTTGAATACAGTTTGTGCAGGGACCATAGAAATAAAATGATGAATGCGGGAACGATAGATCGGGGTTCCACTGTATATCACAATATACAGTATTAACCCAAATATAACACAACACAGTACCAAGTGTAACACGACCCCCAAATTTTTAAAAAGACCTTATTTTTTAACATCAAAAACTGTGTGGGAACCACGGATAAAAATTTGTTGTTTAATGAAAAAAAGAGTTATAATAACAAATATAACATAGAATGTATAATGTTATAATATTAAAATCAGGCCCAAAAATATTTATCGACAGTAAGATTAACATTCTATTGAAAATGTTGGATATATATCAAAATATCATGGTATTTACGATCCCTGTTAATAATGAATTGATATCGGATTATCTTACATAAATGCTTACATCAAAGTCGTTTCCCTACATCATTATTTTTGATGAATAGACTTTTTTGAAAATGTGACATGAGGGTTTTGATACTTGATTTATATTGATGTTTTTTGATGCAACAATACTTCACTTACCCCTATATCCTACAAGGACAAATAGAGTTCAAGTGCTTACATTGAACACATAGATACCAAAGCTAATGCGCAAAAATTTTATTTCTTACTGTGTGTTATTATTAATGTTATTTTAAATAAAATCTGCTGGGAATGCTAGTAGGAAAAAATAATTTCTTTACTGAATTTAAGAAACGATGATTGAATTTCTTAATCATGAATTTGGCATGGTTTATATGTTTCCATTTTTCCAATTTAAGTTTATTATAATGTGTAACTTTGTTGTTAAAATTGTAAAATTTAATTCATGCAACTTGGTATTGTTTACAAACTTTTAATTTTTTAAAACCTAGTTGGAATGCAGCACTCGGTTTATCTGTATAAGTTCATGTGCTTCGGATCATGTGCAGGCGGGCCAAACCGTCGACCTTTGATGCTTGTGTTTACCCTGGAAAATGAAAGGTATTTTTATTTAATTATGAACTTATTATTAAAAACAATATTGTGTCTTGTAACCTCTTTTCACTTTTCACATATTTTAAGCTTTTGGAAAGCTGGAAAGTTGTGAAACGACAAAAAAAATGCATTTTAGTCTGGGAATAGCCCACATAATAATAATAATGATAATAATTAGGGGTTTTAGAGATTAGTCAAGATCACTTTTAATGATCACTGCCCCAGAACTAAGATAATCAACAAATTTGAGCTTATTTTATCATGAGTTCTGGAGTTTTGTGGAAAAAAATCATTTTCGTACTCTTGTACAATTAACATTCACTAGTTTTTTGAAAAGATGTTTTTTTTAAGAAGACATTGTTTATATATTAAAGGATGTTAGAAATTTAATCATCACTCATGACATCTAAGAAGACTGGAAAATATTGTGGATATTCTTATGTCTGAAAAGGTTAATATTCAAAAATAACAATTTGATCTTACATGCATAGGAAAATTGACAATATGAAAACTTTTAAGGAATCAAATCACATGCCTGTCTTGTCCACTGGTGCTCTATATCTGCAGATGACTGAGGAAAATAGAGTTTAAGCACTATCACTCTTAATACGAAAATATCACTTTTTCCTGTAACAGTAAAAAAATTGTAATGTTAGCCTTCTTTTGCTCAAACTTTGCCAGGGTTCGTATGTTGCTTGGAAAACTCCTGGATTATCATTAAAAGAATTAGTGCCCTTAAAAACTCCTGGATTTCCTGAAATTTAGTACCTAGACTCCTGAATATAGTAATTAGACTCCTGAAATTTAGTAATAACTCCTGAAAATATTGTGTATTAAGTTTTTCATCTGATATTTAAAGTACGAAAATGTTTTTCCGTACTTGCAATCTACTGAAAAAAATCTTCAATTTTTATACTCTGTAAACAAAACATCTCAGATATTAAAAATTACTAGCTGCCTACCTGTTCTATGCACAGTAGAAAAAGAATATTTTCCTTACACATAGAAATAGAATCAAACCCAGTGATGCAGAATCTCAAAAAATGAAAATTTATTTGAATCGTGATGAAACGTTTACGTCATGAGTGTAAATCTGAGATTATTGCAACTTGACGACACAAAAACCTCCTCAGTGTCACTGGCGATAAAAAAAAAAAAGGGAGAACTTTACGGTATGCAGACAAAACTTATCACTTTCGAAATGCCTAAAGTTTAATTGCTTCAGTTTATACTGATTATTCTACTTTCTAGTAAACTAATCAGAAATAAGATATGAGGCTTTAGCATAGTACTCAGCATTTTTTAAACACCCCAAAAATGTCTTTAGTTAAAAAAAAAAAAAAAAAAAAAAAAAGAATTGCAAGTTCCAGTAATTGACGTGGTGACTTATTTGTTTCACTTAATTGTTAAATTTAAGAACTTAAGTGGCAACAGTGAATTCTGTTACTACGGAAACTGTAGCCATGTAAAAAATAGAATATTAAATGAATTATTTATTTATGTTTACTTTGCTAGAACTGCTATATTGGGGTAATTAACGCACCAAGTCGATGGCAAATAGCCAAAATGAATCGCAAATTAAAGATGACAATAAAAGCAATAATCTATTAGCAATACTCACTAACATTTCTGGGCTTAAAAACATTCATATTTATACAGAATTCCTGTTTTATTCTCCCTGTTTCGCAGGATTAAAAAAATTATCTAGGCATACGGTCGTAAAATTGGCTCATCACAATCGTGGTATGAAATTAGTAATACAAATGTAAAAGCACACTCTATTAAATACAGAATTACACTACATTTCAATATTTGTCGCCAACTTTGCTAAAAACGGTACCGCATTTTTTGGCATAAGTGCCGCATCATAGTAAAATTGCCGAAAAAAAAAAAAAAAAAAATCATCGTAAGTGCCTCGCCGCCGTAAGCGCCGCACCGTAATTTATAGCCTGTGCGTACAACTTATTTAACCATATGAAAATATACAATATTTTAAATAAGTAAGGGAAGGATCTAAAATAATACCTTAGGCACTTAAGTATTTTTTCCCCTACAAAAACAATTTAAAAAAAGAAGCATTTTGTACTCACCTTTTGGCAGATTTCAAATATAACAGCAGCATATGAATGTACAATGGTGAGTTTAACCATACAGCAAAATAATGAATTGAAAATTTTTATATTCTCGTAATAAATTTATTGTCAAATTAATATAATAATAATAAAAAAATAAACAATATATCCAAAACTAAAATCTCTCGAAATCACTCTAGCCGGAAGACCGGAAGTTGACTTAAAAAACCGAAAGAAGAGGCAGGTTTTTGCTGTGTGATCTTTAATGAGAACTGTCTTGGAATAGACAGAAGGGTGCATCATTTCTTGCTATAAAAGAACAGCTCATTTATCCCACCAAAAGTAATTTAAAAACAATAATAAATAAATAAAAAAAACTTGGGAATGTCGATTCTGCATTGAAAAAAATGTTTCGCCATAAGCGCCACTGCATTAGAAGTGCCGCAGATAAAAAAAAATATGCTTTTTTCTGCCGGAAAATACAGTACTAAAGTAGGAATCCGCATACATTTTAATTTGTAAATACAGAATTACACTACATTTGAATATTTGTCGCCAACTTTGGTAAGAACGGTACCAAAGTAGGAATCAACATACATATGTGCAATCTAGATCACACTGGCCGCTTTGCGGCTGGCTTGTGCAACCTACGGTTTCTCATCTCAAAGAGCATTGCCAATTTCTAAAAAAGAATTCCTACAAATAGCTGTTTAAGTGTTGTACAAGCAAAATTTTACACATTCTCAATAAATTTGCCCAAAATCTTTCAAAATTTTCAGTTAAATAGAACTTAAATATTAAATAAAACTGTCCTTGCATTGCTTGTCAGGCAAAAGGAGTATTTACCCTAGTATATGACATCATCTAATTGATCTACGCAAGAGATTATGTTCTGTGATTTTTTTTTTCTTTCAAAGAATCAAGGAATGAATCATTTTCACGTCTCTGCTTATTTTTCAAGGTGTAATATCTTGCTAGATATTTAGAGTTGAAAGTAGTTGCCTTTTAAAAAAAAGGTTAATTTTTTAGAGATCTTTCGAACTGTATAAAAAGTTCTGCTTTTAGTTAGATATAAAAATGTCGTTGTTATCAAAATTTCAACATGGAGATAGATGCACTGGGAGCGATGCGTCGATCCTGGAATTGTGGCGAACAAGACTTTTATTATTTAGATAGAATTAAGTTAAATAAGATTGGGATGTTTTTCCATATAACAGATAAGTTTCCAATTTCAAATAATTTAAATTATAAATCTAATAGGTCTTAATTTTGTGATTTTTAAGGAATAGGTAACTTTGTTGATGAATAAAGACAGCAAGTTCATTTTATATAAACATTTTGTCAGTGACTTTATTTTTGGAAGTATGCTTATGTTATATATACTCATACGCACTATTTAATAAAATATTTAAAAAATTTCTGTAATCCTTTTTTAAAAAATGTTTTAAATACATTGTGAAGAGGTATTACCATATTAGCCTGAATATAGCATGATGTTTTTTAACAGATGATTTCTCGTTAAAAATCTGATTTACATTAAATTCAAGGATTCAAGATTTTCTAATATCTTAATGAAAAATTTTGAGTTTGCCTTAATTTTGGGGTCATGTTATATTCGGGCTAATGTTATATATTTCTGACTAATTATTTATTTTAGTCAGTTTGCTATTAATTTAAATTGTTTTTAAATTCTTTGTAATATGATGATTACAAATATGTACTTCGATTCTGATAAAAATGTGTCTTTTTAGAGGAGAAGTATTTGGAAGGCGTACCTTAGACCTAAAAATTTGTGCTTGCCCAGCAAGAGATTATAAAGAAGATATTAAAAAGGCAGGTGATGTAAAAGAAAACAAGCCAGTGAAAAGGTCTAGTACAGGTAACGGAGTATTCATAATAAATTTTATTTTATAATTTATCATTTTTATCACATCCTGTGTAAATAATTATTAATGAGAAATGTAATTAAGGCCAATTTTCATAACGGTTTTTCATAAATTTTATTACCCTCTTCCTTCTCCCCTTTAAGAAAGAAAATAATAAACTGAAAAGAAATAATTAAATTTCATTTAAATTATGCTTATGGCGGGCGTCGCAGTCGATCCTATTTTTTTAAAATTCCTACCTCTATAAATAATAGAGTAAAATGTTGTGCTGCTTCAACAGTTGTTAAATGTTCTTTTAGATGTTAAGGTTTTGCCTATCAAACCATTAAAATACTAGGCTTTATAAATAAAACTTTAATGAAGGTAAAAAAAAAAAATAAATAAATAAATAAAAAAAAAAAAATAGGACCGACTGTGACGCCTGTTATGGCGATGGTTGTATTACAGATGGAACACATCCTATATGTGATGATATTTGTTATTCATTCATGTGTATGCATACCTTTTTATAATTTTAATGAATATGTGTATTTTATGTATATAACTATCTGTCTTAATGTATTTAGCTTTAGATAACATGTTGACAAGCCTGCCGAAAAAACCGAAGATAAAGGAAGAAAAACAATCTGAAAAATATTATTATATAAAGGTATGATACTAATCATCAGGGGTCGATGCAGACGAAAATTGGGTCTGTTTTGTGGCTCCCTTCACAAAATTATAATCAATTAAAACGGCCTCTTTATAAAATTACAATCAATTAAAACGGCCCTTTTACAAAATTACAAGCAATTAAAATGACTCTTTCACAAAAATATAATTGATTAAAAAGACCTTTCATTGGCGTTTTACCCTACAACTGTTTTCATTAGCTCAGCATTAAAAGTCAAGTATTAATTAATATAACATTTTTTTTACTATCTTTTATAAAATGAATGTATGCACAATATAATTATTTATAATGTTTTGTAATTAATTATTAATTTTATAAACCCTTGACTTGTGTGACAGCTTATGGAACATTTATTATATTACATCTGAAAGGAATAATTATTATATTACATCTGAAAGGAATAATTTAACTTTAAATTTATAATGATATCTTAATACCCATTATAATCTAAAAAATAAGTAATTTGTTTTTTACTTTTGAAAAAAAAAAATGACCATTTAATATGTTAATTTTCCAGTAAGAATATTTCAAAGAATTTTTTTATTGCAGACAAAACCTTGTTGTATTAATATCATATTAGTGATGTTTTTCTTCTATCTTTCAGACACCGGATGTAAATTGCTATAATTTTCTGAAGAAAATTAAACGTCTCTATGATATACACAGTCTAATGAAAACACGATATCCTGTGATAAAAAGTCTCCTGTAAGTATTCCTTCCCCTCTTCTTCCTAGACTTTAAAATAAATGCTTTTTATTATTTATTTTGTTTATAAATTTGGACAATGTTTTTTCTAATAAGCTATGATACAAGAAAAATAATAGTTACTTTAAAAAGGATTAAATTACTGTAGTCCTTCTAATCCTAGTCCTCTTTATCTGAGGTAGCACTAAACTTTCTGCTCAAAAATAAATGACTTTCATTTTTAAACCTTAACTAAAGTAAGTGTGATGCTTTTTAAAATACTTATGTATATTTAAAAATCTGTGTGCTCGTTATTTTTTTGCCATTTGATCTATCTGCATGCACTGAACATTTTTATAATGCAGTCCACATAATCTGAGTTGGTGTCTGTCCTGATTAATTCTGATTATTGGTACCCAACTGGCTGTGTGTTTGCATTGATAGGTAGTTGATTTTGGTTGAGTCCTCTGAATAGAACATTAGTTTAAAATAGGTTAATAGGTGTTACATAAGAAAATTCTGTTTTACAGTTGTACTGATAAAGTACCACTTTGCCCAGAGGCTCGGACAGTGAGGAAACTATTTGATAATGAAAACCTGTGCAGCAGTATTACAGTGGTCGCTGCTTATTTTGGTTGGTGGCTTATCTGGTGAGCTGCTTATTCTGGTGAAAATTGGTGTGAACATAATGCAATAGCCAAATTGCACTGGTTTTCCGCCGGTTACCTCGGTAGTGTCGCTTTATATGGTCATGGAATATTTGGAGTTTAGGTGAAATTTGGAAGTAATTAGCTGTTAGAGTGAAGTGAAAGCCAGTCAAAGATGATTCATATTTGTGTGAATGTGTTACGATAATTCAATCAAAACAATTGTTAATATACTCAATAGAATTTTAATAGAAATAATGATCAATCTGGAACCAATAAGACACGATGATGATGATATGGTGACAATGTGCGCCCGAACCGTGTGTCACGAGTAGTTGTGCTGAATGCTATGGACTAGAGGTTTCCAAATCCTGGGGTGCCTCAAGCATATACCAGGGTTGCCGTCTAGATCATTGATTTTCAAACTAGGGGGCCTGCCCCACTAGGGAGGCGCGAAGACATGATGAGGGGGGCGCAGGCGGCGGTTTTACTCCAGACTCCCGCGCCGTACGCGACTTGCGAGAACCCGTGTGCACTTGATGCAAAAGCAAACAAGCGTCATGTTATTGTTGTTATTTGTGTGTAAGAGTAGTGACAGTGACTGATTATTTCTTTTTTTTTGCCATGAGCTCTGCGAAAAAATGCAAATAATGATGATTATATTAAATACGATTTTGTTTCTATGAATAAAAGTGGCATCGACCAGCCGCAGTGTGTTATTTGTTATGAAGTACTGAGCATTGATGCTATGAGACCTTCGCGTTTGGAATGTCATTTGTCAACAAAACACAGCGATTTAAAAGACAAGCCGAAGGAGTTTTTCGCTTCAAAATCTGCAAGTTTGAAGCGCATAAAATTGGATAGTACTGGAACGTTTGCTCAGTCATCTGAGAAAGTGGTTGAAGCTTCCTATGAATTGTCGCTACTTATTGCAAAAGCCAAGAAAAGCCATACTATCGGAGAAACACTCGTTAAACCCTGCTTATTGAAAGCAGCTGATATCGTTCTTGGAACAGAAAGTAAACAAAAATTTTCACAAATACCTCTTTCTGATAATACTGTGAAACGTCGTATTGATGATATGGCTGAAGATATAAAAAATCAAGTAGTGGAGGCCGTGAAAGAATCATGTTTTTTTGCAATACAGTTGGATGAGAGTACGGATGTGGCGCAATGCTGTCAACTGCTAGTTTTCGTTCGATACATAAAAAACGAAACAATCAAAGACGAGTTACTGTTTTCAACAGAGTTAACGACAACTTCGAAAGCAATTGATATAATGACAGCAATCTCTGGATTCTTTGATAAACATGAACTGTCGTGGAAAAAGTTGATAGGTGTGTGCACAGACGGCGCTCCGGTGATGCTTGGATCTCGTTCAGGATTCGTGCAGTTGGTTAAAGAAAAAAATCCCAACGTAATTACTATTCACTGTTTTATACACCGGCAAGCCTTGGCAGCTAAAACACTTTCAAACGAACTCTATGACGTCTTAAAATTATGCATTAAAATTGTAAATTATGTTAAGAAGAGTGCATTAAACACGCGGCTTTTTACGGCTCTCTGCGGCTTTTTACGGCCCAAATCTCTCTTTTACGGCTAAGATTTGGGCACAGAACACAAGACATTGTTATTTCATACAGAGGTGCACTGGCTCTCAAAAGGAAATATGTTGGTAAGATTGTTTGAACTGCGAGATGAAGTTATCCAGTTTTTAGAAATGCAAAAACAAACAGAATTGTTTGTGGAATTTAAAAAACCATGGGTCCAAGTAATATTTGCTTATCTATCAGATTTTTTTGACTCATTGAACACTTTGAACTTGAAATTACAAGGCAGAGATTCGAACATAATTTATCATCGGGATGCTATCACGGCATACAGTGAGAAGTTGCAACTGTGGAGACGCAAAATTTTAGCTTCCAACTATTCCTGCTTTCCTAAACTATTTGGGATCTCAGAAGAAGCGTGCTTTAAGGAGATTTTGGATGAAATTGATACCAAGAATAAAATATCAAACCATTTGCAGCAACTCACGGACGAATTCAAGCGCTACTTTCCCGATTCGTGCGATAATATTATTTATCGATTAGCGATCGATCCTTTTCACGTTGACATAGAAATGCTGCCAGATGTATTACAAGAGCAAGCTTTGGAAATCAAAAAAGATTCTGCTGCCCAATATGATTTTGAGAAGATGGATAAGGCACAATTTTGGGTTAAATATCTCAAAGTTTATCCCAGCACAGCAGAGCAAGCACTAAAATATTTTTTACCCTTTTCAAGCACTTACATGTGTGAAAAAGCGTTTTCAGCAGTTGTAGCAATAAAAACAAAGTACAGAAGCAAACTAGATATTGCTAGTGATCTACGTTGTGCACTTTCTTCTATTGAACCCAGAATTGAAAACCTTGTCAAAAACATGCAAGCTCACTCGTCACATTGATTCTTCTTAAAATAAGTATGTAAAAGCATATTTTTATAATAAAACATCTGAAAATGTATTTTTGGTCTTTATTATTTTATTTTACAATAGCTTGGTGAGCCCACTTGCTACTACTTGCTGGGCCCTGGGCCGAAGGGAGGCGTAAGCATGTTCATTTTAAGCAGTAGGGAGGCGTGATACTTATAAGTTTGGGAACCTCTGGTCTAGATAATCAAGAAAAGTCTTAACTTTTGGGGCAGTATAGTAAAAAAAAAAAATCCCTCTGATCCGGTATCCCACTAAAAAGTTAGCCAAGCCGATGACGAAGTGGCAAAAACAAAAATATTTCAGTCAATTTAGAGAGTTCAGTGTCCAGTGCATGCATCCTGACTACTTCATTCTAACCTTCATATTCATATTGCTTTAAAGTTAACCTATCGCAAAAGTTAGCCTGAAAAAGGTGTCGCGGCAAAAAAAGTTTATAGACACTTTTGGCACTATAGACACTTTTGGCACTCTGTTATAGACACTTTATGCAGAGCATTTGAGGAGAACAGCGTAAAAGATCACCTCTTTTCAACTTTAAGTTAATGTGCTGCGTGACACAATGCCCCTGAAACAGCCCTTAGTTTCGGATTCATCCCCACCCCCATCCCAAGAATTTAAAAAAAAAATAATTGTACATATGGTTTTTTTCACTTATTCACTTCTTTAAATATATGCAGGGGTGTGCCAGCTGCTCCAAATCAATGATGATGCTCCAATCTGCTACAAAAAGATCATTTTTGGACATTTTGGCCCCAAATTCACCAAAAATGTAATTTGAAATTTTTCCGTGTGCTAAAAACGGTTTTTATCTCCCAAATTTGTATAAAAAAATTTCATTGCACATTCTAAGCATTCTAATTTCAATCTTTTATCCATCAATCTTAAAAGCAAAAATTTTTCATTTGACATTCTTTTGTAATCTCTAATACTTGAAAAATAAAAATTGGCCCGTATTTTAAATTTAATAATTTTATTTTAGTTGATGAAATTTTTAATTTTTTTTAATCTACTGGCAATAGTTGTAAGGTTTAGTAAAAGTTTTTTTTAATTATTTAAAATTGATATTTAGTATAACACTGTATAAAATAACTGAACTTTTTAATAATTATTTGTTGAAACTTCTGACACACCGTTGTAGAAAGAAAGTTTGAAATTATAAAGCAATGTCAAATTGAATGAAAAATCTTTTGTTTGCGAGACTTTAGATTCACCACTTCTAACTAAACTAGTCATATCATGGAATTTTTAATTTAAATTGGGTGGAGGAAAATAAAAAAAAAGATTGTGTAGATGTGAATATGATGTATTTTTATGTAAGAATTGCCAGTGCATGTGTAGTTTTTGTTGCTAAGTGTTTTAAGAACCTCCCTAATTTTCATTTTTCAGATTAGCATTCTTAAATGACTTCTCCATCCCTTGAAAAGTAAATTTTGTGTCTCAAAATTGCCATTCTTGTGCTCCATAAGCGACTTTTTTGTGTTCCAAATTGCTCCAGAAATCTGTTTTTCTTGCTCCAAACTGCTCCAAAAATGTGTTTTTTCTTGCTCCACAAATTGCTCCAAAATTTAATTTCTACTGGCACATGCCTGTATATGCATGCATTAAACTTGCAATGGGCACAACATAGACTAGTTTGGTCTGAGATTCAGTATTTTAAGAGCAATGGAAGTTCATGCGAAAAGCGTATGCGTTTAATCGCAGGCATTGAGTTTTTGCAGTATTTTAAGAAACTTTACACCCATCAAAAAATATATATTAAAACCTTCATTAAAATTTAATTATTGTTCTAAAATGTAGCTATTAAAGACATCTTTTTTTTGGGGGGGGACTTAATTGATATTGATTACGATTGCTCCTATTTTTTAAAAGATTGTGAGTAGTTAATGTTAAATACATAAAAAAGTAGTAATTTTGATCCGAATGAAATCAAACTTTAAAAATATTCAAAAATAATATAATTTCATAAAAGTATTTCTGTAAAATTTCTAAAATATTTTTGTAAACCATTACAGTCGACTTTCTCCAAAACTGGATCAAACCAGCTAGATATGCATTCTACGAGCTAGATATGCATTCTGATTTGTTACAGTGTGCTCTGTTCACTGCTAAAAAGGATTGGTGGTGGCACCATCTTTTGAAATAATTATTGCCAAGTAATTTTTACAATTTTTCATTGAAAATCGACAAAAAATTTTAAAACTATTGTAAATGCCGCACTTTGTATCTTTAAACTCTTATACTTGTAAATGCCATGGTGTTTCTTCCATAAATTACAGTACTTCTGTTATGGAGGAAGGGGTATGTAGATTTTATGAAAGAAGGGAATATTCGTAAATAATTAGAATAACTATTAAAAAATTAGTATATTGAAATTACATAAAACTAAGAAATAATGATTCGATTTTTTAAAATGTTCTTTTTACAAACTTTTTACTTATCCATCTTTTTCTATTTTCAGATCGTCACAAAGCAGTTCTGGTGAGGAGACTGATGCAGTGTAAACAAAGAAGATGCATTGTTTAGTATTTTGCTTCCTTTGTAAATCTTATGTGTTACACCATACAACATTATTTTAGTGGTTACCTGTTTTTGTTCATTTATTCATGATTCATTTCATTCTCTTGACACTATTAATTGGCAGGGTAATTTTAGAGACTGCTACCTCAGAAGTGTATTATTTACAAAAAATTGTGTATGCTGCATATAAATATTTTATCAAGCAGTATTTTTTAAAACCTTAAATGACATGCTATGCTATATTTTGTATTTGTTCTTCAGAAATATGAAACTTAAAATTCTTGATAACTTAATGTGCGTGCATGAATGGAAAAGTATGAGTCCTCTGAAACAGTCATGAAATTGATTTTTCATTGTGAAGTAAATAATTCAGTTATGAAAAATAGAATATGAGAGGAATCAGAAAAGTAAATCTTATAATACATTTATTATATTATAGCTACTTTTAAAAAAGTGTTTCTGTTGCCGACTGTTACATGTTTAATTAATTCAGTGTTTTAATGTTTGTCTACCTTTTCAGAGGTAAAATGTAAAATGCTTTAAACTTTTCAATTTCTGTCCATGTGTATGTAAAATTAGCGTTTTTATATGAAAACCAGTGCTTTTTGCTTATGAAAGCATCAATCTAGTTTTGTTGACTAAAAACAGTGGGAAAAAAATAAGATATCTGACATTGTTCAGAAGTTCTTTACCCCCCTATCGTTTTAAAAAAGAAACAACCTTTATGAGTGTAAGAATTGTAAGTGCCAATGATGAAGTGCCTTTTAGAAAAAATCTTGTTTTCTGACACATGTTCTCACTATTTCGCTCACCCAAGTCATCACTAAAATACAGTGAAAAACGTTTAACACGAAACCGAAGGGACCAAAATATTTTTTCGTGATAAGATTCGTAAAAAAAGAACAAAACTTACCATATTTTCGATGTTCTTATAATTTATATCTTCCTGTTAAACAATAAGTAGGTTGCATTCATTTGGATGAAAAGCAATTACAAAAAAATACTATTTTGGAGAGAAAAAATCAGTTATCTTTTTTTTGAAATGTATTTTTCAAAGCCATATTGTCCACAAATTTTCAAGTTTCTCCATAATTTTATTCATTTCTCCATTAAAATGCCATCTAAATAACTGCGTTATCACTTTTCGCACTTCTGAAGTAGAGGGGACGGGAACTGCATCGTTGAATCCGTTGTCAGATTCGTCGGCGGAATCAACTTTGAACAATATCCAAAATCTCTTTTTCTGTCATAATCGGTGCTGTAGTTGCATCATTATCGAACGAAACATTCATTTATTGATATTGTTGGGCAGTCCAGTAATTCTGACAAGGAGAGGGCGCGACCTTGGACTCACCGATTTGAATGAAATTTGGTACAAATATAGCTCACAAGACATACAATCACTGATGCAAATTTTAGGACGCAACTCTTAGGCATTCTCAGGAAATCACGCTCCGAACATTCGAAAATCAGCGTATACAGCTTAAATACATTTTTTATGCATTACCAAGGGACCGACTGTGGCATAGAGTGTATAATTGCTGGTTTGCAGAGTCGTAGATAGCTAGTTCGATTCCAGCTGCCGCTGGATTTGTTTTGAATGTTTCTTTTGTTCATTTTAATGTCCAATTTAATCAAATAATAAAATAAAATTAATTTTATCACCAGAGCTTGCATAATTGAATCGATTTCATGTAAATTATTAATATAATGGGTATTTTTCCCATGTGTGGTATTTACAAATAGTATAGCAATTTAATAGCAAAAAATAATAAAAACAAACAATTTAATCCTAGAGAATGTTTCATCATGGAACAGATGGTTGTATTATTCGTAATACAACCATTCACAAAATTAGATATGTTTGCATGCTGCAAGCATCTGTTCCTTGATGAAACATTCTCTAGGATTAAATTGTTTATTTTTATTATTTTTTGCTTATTAAATTGCTATACTATGCTACCCACACAGGGGGAAAAATACCTATTATATTAATAATGTAGATGAAATCGATTCAATTACGCAAGCTGTGATGATAAAATTAATTTTATTTTATTATTTAATTAAATTGGACATTAAAATGAACAAAAGAAACATTCAAAACAAATTCAGTGGCAGCTGGAATCGAACTGGCTATCAACGGCTCTGCAAACCAGCGATTATTCGCTCTACGCCACGGTCGGTCCCTTTGATATGCATAAAAAAAGTATTTAAGCTGTATACGTTGATTTTCGAATGTTCGGAGCGTGATTGCCTGAGAGTTGCGTCCTAAAATTTGCATCAGTGATTGTATGTCTTGTGAGCTATATTTGTACCAAATTTCATTCAAATTGGTGAGTCCAAGGGCGCGCCCTCTCCTTGTGAGACTTTCCCAAATATTTCGTTAAATGTCAGCTCACTGTCATTCTCGGCTGATTCTTGCAATGCTAAAGAAAGTGCATTCCCACCAATCGCCATTTCTTTGATACAGATAAGAATTTTATTCATTAGGGGTAGGGGTAGGGGGAAAGACCTGATGGATGATGCTATTAATACTTCTAGAATGACAAAAGGTAGAAAAACCATTTCCCAGAATTTAAATAAAATTTATTTTCCACAAAAACGTTCTAGTGATTTGTCGCAAACATGCCACTCAAGATTAAAAACAAACTTTTTTCGTGTTAAACGATTTTTGTTTCGTGTTAAAAGAACAGAAATGCATTAAATTGCATATTTTGCATTCCGGACCGTTGTCTCATTTTGTGTTAATCGATTTTTCATGTTAAGCGTTTTCGTGTTAAATGTATTTCACTGTATTCGATTTAAATAGAACTATCCTGAACAGACATAACAAGTCCGAGCCATATTACATTATGCCTGTAAGATCCTTCAGAAATAGTGCCAAAAGTTTTGCATGGTTCTAGTTTTTCTTTTCCAGTCAAAGGGAAAAAGTAACAAAGTTCCTACACTGCCAAATCTCAACAGTTTTAAATAAGCAGAGAATTAAAAGAATAATGATTTTTTGCTATGCCATTAAAGCTGTGTTCAAAGTTCATTTCCTGAAAGTTAACAATAACAAAATTTTGTAAGAAGTGTAATATCTCTAAGTCATGTTAAAATTGTTAAATATACTTAAACTTTTTAGAGTTTGTTTTTAAAGCATTTTGAAATTCATATCCACTAAGTGAATGTGCTTTCTCCTGTTCTTCACTTGTGTCACCTCCTTTCACTTGTTATCAGTTCATCTACAACATTTAAAAAAAATTAATTATTAATCTAATAGTAACATTTAGCAAAACACAGAAATTCAAGCGCCCCCCCCTCCTTTGCTGACTTGTGTTTGAATACATATTTTTTTTTGTTGGAAAGCAATCCCTAAGAAAAAATATTTACATATATAATATGTAAATATTACACCTTACAATTTCCACTTGTTATTTTAATTTAATTTTTATTTAAACATTAAAAAAATCTTTCTATATTATATTTGTACTTTTAAAACAATTATACAATTTTAAAACTAGCTTGTAAACATTACACTGTGTAAATGTGTTTTTAAAGTGAGTAAATTAATGTTATGCCATTTTTTTTTCCTACTTCTTTTCATTTTACTTTCCCTGGTACGTCTTTTGTGTGTGTGTGCAAGTTTTATACCAACACTTTCCCCTTAGGAAATTCTTTCATTTCGTCAGTTTTACGTTTTTGTTGACATCACTATGCCTATGATTACATATTGCATAAAATATGCAATTTTAAAATTCCATCACCTGTGTTATATTCACTTTGTTTTAGGATAACGTATCTCTGTTTGAAATCTGGATTAACTGTGATAGATTGCATTTGTTCCAATTGTATCACCAATTATATTGCATTTGTCAGAAAGTTATTGGTGTTTTATTTTGCGTACTTTGGAAACGAGACTTGAGCTTTACTATTTTATTGAAATTCAGTGTAATTCCCACAGCATTTAGAATGCTGTACTGTTGTATTTCGTTAATATTGTAGAACTATTAACTGTTAGCTAATGTTATGTTAATAGCTAATGTATAAGTTTACTATTTTAAACTAGTAAACTTATACATTAGCTATTGGTAGATTTTCCCCCCAATGTAAGCCTTGTTTTTGTAGTTGAACAAAACTGCTTGAAGAACAAAGTAGATTTTTAAAAAATTTTTAATTTACGAAACTCATTTTTTGTTACTCAGCTAGTCTGAGTTGCTTCGAAACCTCTTTTTTTCAGTAAAGTTTCATAATTATTACATCCTTCATCTCAAAGAAGTACATTTCAAGAATGAAAGTGTATTTGTTCTATATGTGATAATTGTTTTTCTTTGTTTATCTTCAAATGTATTTGTATAACTGTTGTGTACATTATAGAAGTTACAGTTTTTGTATATTTGAAGCCATAAGTTATAATTACATGCTGCATGTATTGTGCTTTAAATTTGCTCAAATTCAATTGTTTTTGTTATTTGTTAGAATTAAAATTTCTTTTTAAATATTTGTGTGATATGTTATTTTGTGAGTGAAGAGAATTTTTTGTGAAAATGTATAATTAAATTAGTTTTATAGCTGAAAACATTTCTTGATTAAAATATTTTTGTAATTATACCATCCCATGTGTATTACACACATAAATGTGTGTGCAATTCTTGTGTAAGTTGAGTTAATACATTCGTAAAATTCAATGCAACTATTTCTAATGTTTATTACTGTGAATACTGGAAAAATTAATGAATTGAAAAATGCAGATGGTTTGTAAGTTTTGTGACAGTGACTTTTTATAACATTGTAAAATAAAGTTAAAAATTTTGTAACAGTAAGCTTTTTGTAAAAGAAAGTTAAAAATCAAGATGGGTCCTTTTGATGATATGGTATATACAGGTTACTTAATTTTTCAAAGTAATAAATTTCTAATTTTAAAACCTTTTAATACAGAGTGTGACAATGATTTTCAAAAATGTAGATACATATTTAAGTGTTTTTAGTTGCATTAATCTGGTCCTGCTGATCATACTACTGTCTAGGTTTAGTGTTTCTTTTATACCTGGTTCATGTTTTCGATGATTTTCTGCATATAGCAATTACAAAAAATATTTATAATTTTATAGTCTACATTATTAATGTAAAGCCAGTTACTGGATTTATATACTTACTACCCTATAATTACCAAGCACTAGCTAATTACTTTTCTTCCCGTGTGCATAAAAATGTACCATGAAAAAAAATTGAAATCTATACCATTTATTGTCCAATGCTTTGTTTATTTTTCTTTGCTATTTTTGTGTTATATATTTCAGTACTTAAATATCTACTTTTTCAAAATACTCATGTATGTTAATAAAGTTTTAATTTTTAATCAATAAGCATATAATTTCAAAATTATAGTAATATATTTAATTTGTATATTGAAATATGTAAAACGCAGTATTTTGATAAGAGAGTAAGCATTATTTTCTTTGTGTATCATATAAATGTGCCTTGTAATTTTGAGATTTG
Organism: Cheiracanthium punctorium; assembly: GCA_038373885.1. Classification (NCBI taxonomy): domain Eukaryota; kingdom Metazoa; phylum Arthropoda; class Arachnida; order Araneae; family Cheiracanthiidae; genus Cheiracanthium; species Cheiracanthium punctorium. The sequence goes on along the minus strand of JAWZYV010012240.1, from coordinate 147,205 downwards.
TTATTAATATTGAAATAAACTAGTTTGATTATCCTCTTGTGAAAGGTGATTGTTTTTTGATGACTAATAATAACATGTAAAAGATAAATTGAAAAAAAATCTTACTTTTTTAAAAATAGATTTTTATCAAATTAAAAAAATTTTGTTTTTCAAATATATATTAAGCAATAAAGTGCATAGATTTTTAGATCATCCAATATTACATTACTGATATACAGTAGAGTCTTGATAGTTCGAGTTTCCCAAAAATAAGTTCAGCTCCCAAATAATGACCAACACACACAAAACACATGAAAGAATCATTTCTTACAACAACATTCAAATATCTGCTGCACTTAAAAGTCAAATCAGAAATCCCCCTCTCAAGGAAAAGTGTGTTCTTCCAGATGACCTCAAAGATATTTCTGTGCCATGTTGACATGCTGCTTTGATGATGGTGCAATATTGTTGCTTAGAAACGAGTTAAGATGTTAACATAAAAAACAATTGGCTATTATTTTCTAATATAATTAATCTGTTCTAGTCATCAGTCATGTAATAATATGCAAGTACATTCTTCATTTAAATAGGCACTCAAATTACAAAAATTGCTTTATATTTCCATATATTAGCTTATAAAATTTTAGAATTTCGATAGCTCGTGACAATCCCGGACATGTCCACCTTGAATGATCGAGGCTCTACTGTATATAGTAAAACAATAAAAAATAACATGTCTTCATATAACTTCTGGGGAGGGGCCGGAGGACTGAAGGCTAATTCCATTTGCGGATTTATCAGATACATAATGAAGAACATGTACAAAAAATTTTAAATCTTTATCGCCAATATAAAAAAAAAGCTTAAGCATTTTTAAAGCATGAAATTGTGCTGAGTATATTAACAAAATTCATGCAGTAATCATATCACAAGATATGATTGCTGCATGATTAAAAATGAGGTGCCAAAATATTCATAATTTACTTTCATTTAATAGCTAAAAAATGAAAATTGACTTTTAAACCAAATTTGGGGTAACTGTCCCCTTAAATTAATATAAAAGCAGATAAGTGAAATTGAATAAGAAAAAGTATAGTTAATATAAGCCTAACTTTCTGATAGTGCATTGAAGGGGTATTCAGTTCTCAGTAAGTTGGCTGCATACCAATTTGTGGGATGATCTATATCTGCATGTTTTTATTTAGTTTAAAAACTACATTCTACACTTGAAAGTGTAAAATATAATTTTACTCTTTTGTTTTATATAAATCAATCACTTAAGATTGCAGTTTATTAAATGCTCATTTAAAAAAAAAAAAATAACACAAAAAATTAGTTTTACCTTCGAATTGTTGACCAATATTAAATAATTTATTTTATCATTGTTTGGTGATCACTGGGAGAGGTCAAATGATCTTGAAGCATGTTATGATGCAATTTATACAGAGCAATTCATAATTCGGGGATCAACTTAAATTTAGGTAAAATACACTGACGTGCCAAAACATTATGAGCACCTCCATTATTTCATTGAACTCGTCTGGATGATATGGCAAGCTCGTAATTAAGTGGGAATGGTATTTTACTATTGCTGGAGACAGGGGCATAGCCTAGGGGGGTCATAACCTCCCCATGAGAAATTTTTCGCCATACAAAATGTATATTCTTCACTCTATTATCACACACACGTATACATACATATGAGTTGTAGTAGTCGTAACCTCCCCCCATGAAAAATTTCTGGCTACGCCCCTGGCTGGAGAAGGTAAGGAATCATTCTTGCACTTGTATTAGTGAGTAATGGGGAAAGCTGTTGATCTAAGCAAATTTGATAGACAGCAGATTGCAATGGCCCGAAGACTCTGAATGAGTATCTCCGAAACGCAACTGGTCGGGTTTTTTATGATCTGCTGTTGTTAGTATTCATCAAAAGTGCATTAATGACACTGAATCGAGCAGTAAACACCAGGATGTTGCGCATCCACACATCATCACAGAAAGAGGACATCGGAGACTGTCCTGCCTAATACAGCAACAACGGCAGACTGGCTCATCTGACAGCCCACAATGCAGGTCCAAGTACAAGTGTTTCAGAACACACAATTCAGCATACACTGTTGGATATGGGACTCAACTTACCAAGCATCGTTGTCAACTATGCCTACAGTGGGCATGGAGAACATGATTGTGGACCATGGTTATGTGGAAGAGAGTTGCCTGATCGGATGAATCACGGTTTCTGCTTCATAACGTCAATGGTCGTGTCAGGGTACGCCATCTTCCAGAACAGCTGCTTTCCTCTCCTCGGCAAATCAGAGCTCAAACACCACCATGTTCCAATACCTCAACTTTGTGTGACCTCTGCTTAAATATTTAGTACAATCTATCTCCAGTTATCTACCAAGAAGTCGTAACAGCCATGAACAGGCAAATCACAGCTGTTTGGGAGGTGCAACACGCTATCTGTGTCGGCGGTCATAATGTTTTGGCTCTTCAGTGTACATTCAAATAAGCATTCTTTTGAATAGCAATGTGCAGTCAGAAATGAAAGTACTGTGTGGTTTCAGCATGATAGAGCAGCACCTATTTCTGCAATAATCTGCATAATTACCTCAGCATTTCCCATTTTTCTGTACATTCTTTTCAATGGAGATTAAAAATTAACACCTTGAAGTCTGGTGGTTTTTGACGTTTTTCATAAATGAATTTTTTTTTTAAGGATATATAGTTTAATAGATATATATCTTAAATTATAAACTTCAAGCTATTCTTATTTGTAGTAAAGAAACTATTTAAATGTACTAAGGATTAATATTTAACGAGAAATTATTGGAAAAAGCATGAAGAAGCATGAAGTGAAAGTATGTTCCACATAAGGAAACATAATTTTTAATATTAAATTTTACAGCCTTGCTCAAATAAATTAATTAATAAAAAGAAATACTCAAATGTTGTGAAAATACCCAAAAATGGGTTTTATTTGCAAATAAAAATTAGTAAAATTTGTTAAAGCATATCAAATTTGACTACCGAATGCATAAAAGTGAAATAATTCTAGCTAGTTTTTATATACTTAATTCTGTGTTCACTGAAAAAAAAAGTATATGTTTTAACTAAAAGTTTTGTAGATAGCATTTAAAAAGATTACAAGCTTATGTAGTAGGTAATTTTAGAGATTATGTGGTTAAAAGTTGACTCTGGTTTGAACTCAAAGTGAAAAAACTGTAAAGCCGAGGTAATAACATGCATTATTGTGGAATTTGGTGGAGCATCATTGTGCTGAATCATCCGACACTTTTCATTTCTGACCTTAAATTCCTATACAAAAAAAGTTTTATGTATGTATTTTACCTATCCTAGAAGTTTAGCACATGAATTCGGAAACATCATGTAGAATAATCTGTGACCAACTAATAATCACATGCTTGTGTGAATTCAGACTAAGTAAGAAATTCTCAAGAAGGTTAGTAAGAACTAATAAATCATATTTTCAAAAATTTATTTGCTATTTTAGGTGCATTTAATCGATGCTAGGATTGAAATATTGTAATTAGATTTTATTTAACAGCAACTGTTAGTGAAACCTAATTATAGTATGTTACTTTTAGCATCTATTAAATGCACTTCAAATCGCTAATAACTTTTAGAAAGTAAGAGGTAAAATTAATATTTAGATCAATCTAAATATTACCAATTCAGATGAATCTTATTTGTTCTGAAAAAGTGGACATTTTATCGAGTGATAAATTGATATATATATTTTGTAAAAGAGTAAATATCGCATTTTCAACTATTCTTGATTAAATTATTGTCTTAATGTCATTTACTGTCAACAAATTTATAATCAACATATTTTTAGTTTTGCATTTAATATATGTATTTCTTTTTTTATAAAATGTACTCTGTGCCACGAGGCAGAAAGCTTTTCTCGGAATCACATAAGCACTCAGAAGCACAAGCTACATTGGTCAGTATTGATTAAATCTGAACCAACCACTATGTTACTTGAAACTCACAGTAATTTTTATCTAATTTAAGTGCATCAGTAATATCATTGCAGTTAAAAATTTATTTCAAGCAAGCTATTGCAAAATCTCTCTCTCTCTCTCTATATATATATACATAGGCGCACCCACGGGAAGGGGGGCATGGGGGCTCAAGCCCCCCCTAAAGGTGAACAGTTAGAAGTGGAAAATTTTAAAAAATGAAAATTGTCACTAATGAATTATTACTATTATTATTACTTATTGTCTTCAAATTATTTCTAAAGTATTTTTTGCCTAAAAAGATGTTAGTTTTTAAATAAATACTTACAGAGAGTTTATGAAACACTGTTACAATATCACTGAAAAGATCAGATAATTATTTATGACTCTATAATGAGTTTTTGTTTGTGGCCTTTTGTTGTATAGGCAAATCAAGTGGTACAGAATATTTTGACGTTATAAGAGGGTGGCAACTATTATCGATCTCACTATAACCGAGTTCAGCAGTATTTTCAGCTCAGCCCCTCCCTAAACTAAAATCCTTGGTGCGCCACTGTATATATACTATACATATAAAAGAGGAATCTTGTCTGTCTGTTCATTCGCTATAGGCATCTAGACCGTTCGTCAGATATGGACCAAACTTGCCACAGTGACAAAATAGGACAAGACAAAGCTAATGCTGAAAAAATAAAATCAATCAATAGTTTTTTAGTTATTTTATGTTTTGTCCAGTTTTTGGCCATTTTTTGCCTCTCGGAGGCCTCCGGTGAATTAAAGAACAAGAGGGGGAAATACGCTTGGCACGACGTGGCTGAAGCATTACCAAGACAACTGACAGTGTCCATTTTTACTTCCTTGTACGTAGTATAAGGAAGTAATGTGATCCCGAAAAATTTTGGGGGCCAAATTTCGACAAAAAAACCGATTTTGACTACCTCTAAATTTAATTTTAAGGATTTTTTTCGATGCATCTCATCGTAGGCTAGCATGCACGATCATATTAACGCGTCTGCAACTCATTTTGACCAGCGGCGAGTCTATTATTGTGGTCAGTTTTTCCATGCCGTCTGTACGTATGTATGAAACTCGCATATCTCAAAAACTATTGGTCGTAGAATGTTGAGATTTGATATTTAGGATTGTTCTATGATCTAGTTGTGCACCTCCCCTTTTAGTGGCAATCGAATGTATAGTTTATGTACAGGACCGCCCAAAAGATTCGAAATACATTACGCTCTATGGGCCGAAATTCATTGAACTCTCCTAACTCAAAAACTATTAGGCGTAGAATATGGAAACTTTATATTTTGGATAGTTGTAACATCTATTGTGCACCTCCCTTTGGTTCATTCGATGGATAGTTATTCAGGCGCCAAACATTCGAATACATTGCTCATGGCCGAATCTTAACTCGCATCTCAAAACTTTAGGCGTGAATGTGAACGTTATTAGGATGTTGTACTCTAGTTGCACCTCCCATTCGACTGGATAGTTTATCTACAGAACCGCCTAAAAGATTCGAAATACATTACGCTCTATGGGCCGAAATTCATCAAAGCGTTTTTTAGAGGTATTGGGCTATTTCAAACGACTCAGAAGTGATATATGCTGTAAAGAGTTAGAAAATGAATTTCTCCATTAAAAAAAGTGTCTTTATCATTTACAGTTCTGCTACAGGAACACTCAAAAGATTTCCAATACATTACGGTCAATGGCAATTTTAGGGGCATTCATCCATTTCAAGAACAATACCGTGCTACCACATAAGTTAGGTAATGGTCCGATCACGGTCGCGTGCCTCCCTCAAGAACTATGCCAAAAGTCGCCAAGCTTGGCGACTTTTGGTGTACGTGTGTGCATATTTAACTCTCAAATCTCAAAAACTATTATGAAATTTCATATATAAGATTGTTGTAACATCTAGTTGTGCATCTCGATTTTTAGTTCCAATCTATTGGAGAGTTTATTTACAGGACCACCGAAAAGAATTTCAGTACTTTAATGTCTATGGACATCTTCAATATAATACAACTGTAGACAGTCATTGTTTGGTCCATGCCCAAAATCTCGCCGTCTGTCCTCGACCTTGGTGAGTTTTGCCGAAATGTCGCCAAATTTGGCGATAGTCAGTCATTTGGTCCATGCCCAAAGTATCGCCATTTGTCATCGTTCATGGCGAGATATCGCCAAATTTGGCGATAATCTGTCATTGTTTGGTCCATAGGCGTAATCTGGGGGGGCGAGGGGGGGTAATTGCCCCTGCAGTTGTAGAAATTGCCCCCCTAGTCTAAAAAGTCAGGGGGCAAAGTTATGATTTTGAACCCAAATCATGCATTTATAACCCAAATATACTATCAGATTAAAAAAAAAAAACATCCCCTGCAAAAATCAACAAAAGAATAGAATCACAGAAGCTTTTCAACCCAACAGGAACGATGGCAGATTCTACCAAATGGCCAAGCTAGATAATTTCTCAGGAAAGCAAAAATTAGGGGCAGCGATTTTAAACTTGTCTGAAATCAATTGTTCAGCGTTAGAAAAAAAGACCTGTTGCTGTAAATAGTGAGCAAAAAGAGGTCATTTTCACAGGCAATGCCGCAATTAGAGTTTATGTCATCCGGGGCAAACCATAATTAGTGTCGTGTGCATAGGCGCCCATAGTAATTTTCATAGGGTGGGGGCAAACTTAAAAAAAAAGTTTCCAGAGGGGTGCAAATTTCAAACTTTTAACAAATTTAGTTCTGTTTTTGCCATTTGTTAACATAATGAGACATTAACTTAAAACTTAAGGGGGTGGCAAGTTCCCTACCTTGCCCCCCCCTTATGGGTGCCCATGGTCGTGTGCCCCCTCGCATGGAGCCGCGCCCCAAGAAGCTATAACTGATTTTGGCGTTCCATTTAGAATGTCTCCCGGTGCTTGTCCCGTGCCCGCTTGCCCCCCTTTATTTGCCGCCCTGTCACAGGTTGGGGCCAGTTTCTCATTTATATTTTAATGAACCTAATTTTGGTGTTTGAAGGTCAGTAGCAGAGAGACAACACACTTTTATGATCGGGCACAACTTACTTGACTTGACAGACGACTAATTGCGAATTCAAATGCGATGCAGTTTAAGAGAATAAGAAACGTTCTGCGATTTTATGATTTATATCTGCTGCCAGGGGCACCTAGGGACACGTGCCCCAGACTTGGTAGGGGGCTCCAAAATAAGTTATGGTTCCATGGGTGGGGGCCGTTCTAGTTGGTTCGTCGTGAGAGATAAACTCTAGTTGCAGTACTATCTAAGTCAGTATTTCGATACCTTTAACCCTTTTAGAATTTCATGCATTAGAAAAATATAGCAACAAATCACCTCATTACTTCCTACTAACAGCGTTGCTCCCAGCAATAGGAAGAAGCAACGTTCGACACAGAAGGGGAACCTTCACTGCTATTGTTTATAACGATCTGCTGATGTGCATACATGGGCGCCCATAGTAATTTTCCAAGGGGGGGGGGGAAATTTCAAAAAAAATTTCTAGAGGGGGCAAATTTCAAACTTTTAACAAATTTAGTTCTGTTTTTGCCATTGCTAACATCATGAGACATAAACCTAAAACTTTAGGGCGGGGGGGGGGCAAGTTCCATACCTTGCCCCCCCTTATGGGCGCCCATGTGTGCATATAATTTTATTTTCTAGCATTTCAAAAAAATCGTTTATAAGTCTGGCTAAGATAATATCTCAGAATATTAGTTTTCTTTAGAGTATATGTACATTCACCTAATTTATATACCTTCCCCCTTTTTTTTTCGTGAATACGTCTTCAACTCAATAACATACATAATTTATCAGGGGTCAATCCAGGAATATTTTCCAGGACCCATTTTTGTAGAAACTGCCTATTTTTGTGAATTTTAATGCTTAATTTTGTGAATTTCAGAACTTTTTGTTAATTTTCAAACCAAATTTTAATAAAAGTCACTTTTTTGTTAATTGATGAAACACATTAAAATGTAGGTAAAATGCCAATGAAGGGCAGTTTTAATCGACTGTATTTTTGTGAAGGGGTTCCGTTAAAATCGATTGCAATTTTGTTATAGGGCCACAAAACGAACCCAATGTTTGTTTGTATCGACGCCTGTTCCCCGCTTATGCCAAACTTTTGATTAATGAAGTCACGCTAAAAGTCGTTCCACCTCTTCAAATTATTAAATATCTTTTTCCACATTATTTTTCTAAAAATAGTTACAATATCAATCTCCCCCCCCTCCCAAAAATAAATAAATAAAAAATAAAATAAAATATAAATAAATAAAAATAACGTACTGGACTCTCTTAAAAATTTAAAATTTTCTGTCCAAGTCGAGGAAAAACATGAACATTGAGCTTAGAATGCTGTAAATTTAGCAGGTCGCTAACATTAAAGAAAGTACCGCGGGAACAGAGGTTACAGAAAATAGAAAATGTGCAGTGCAATGAGTTTCATTGTAATGTATTTCAAACCCCGCAAGAAAAGCGGCTTTTTAACAAGGCATAAAATGATCGTTTTTCTGGACCTACAAACAAAACATAAGAACATGTCATCACTAAATGACCATTAAGATTCTGTGAAAAATTGGAGTGATTTAAATGTCGAACGCGGCCCTTTTATCTCCCGTTAACGCAAAAATCAGTCACATCTGTGTTCACTTAAATAGAATAGGACCAGTTTTTCCCGCAAGCATATTGACTCGATGTTAGGACACAGGTGATGTACAAGAGGGTTGAATGAGCTGCAAAGAATGGATTACAAAGAGCTAATCTAAATAAATGATGCCTGTGTGTCAAGTTTGGTTAAGTTAAATGAATTTTACCAGCCGAATATCTGTATCCTGCAGTGAAATATTAACTTGCTTTGTGCATGAGTACAGGTACGTAGTTTTCGTAATTTTCTTGTCAAATCGGTAAATTTTAAAGAAAGATAAACTAATAGTCTGGAGAAAAGACTCCAATGTACTGATGAACATCATCTGGGTTTGTTTCTTAGGAATTCCTTAAATAGAAGACGCCCATTATAGTTGCGCTTTGAGGGGGAAAATGTAGTTTTGTTTAAATTAAAAATGATGCCTCTCCTTACTTATTGGAAAGAGCGTTTGAAAATCAAAGTCGGCCGCTTCAGTTTTTGACCGTCAAATGTTTCTTGACAGTCAAGCCCTGCTCATGTCCAGTGGCTGTGGAGTTTTATATATATATATATATACACTGCTGGCCACCCAAATTGCAACACCAAGAAAAACAAGAGATATCACAACAAAATTTATTGTGTAGATAACATGTTGACCAAGTAACAAATGATTACATTTACAGCATTCTATGAAGCGTGGTTCCTGCCAAAATCAGTACCCAGAGTAGCCGCCGTTGTTGGAGATCACAGCTGCCACACGCCTCGGCATTGATTCAAAGAGACTTTGAATGTGTTCTTGGGGTACAGCAGACCAAGCAGCTTCCACACGTTGCCAAAGTTGATCTGGTGTGACAGCTGGGGATGAACTCTGGGTCAGTCGTTGAGCAACCATGGACCACATGTTTTCTATCGGCGAAAGATCCGGAGAGCGCGCCGGCCAGGGAAGCAATTCAATCTGGTGATTGACGAAGAACCCTTGGACAATGCGTGCCACGTGTGGCCGTGCATTATCCTGCTGAAATATGGCTGTTGGCAAGCCCTGAAGGTAAGAAAGGACAACTGGCTCCAACACCTCGGAGATGTAGCGCTGGCTGGTTAAAGTACCGGCAATGCGTACTAGAGGAGTGCGAGAGAGATATCCGATACCGCCCCATACCATAATACCCGGTGCAGGACCAGTGTGACGGTGCATAATGCAGCTGTTCAGCATCCTCTCTCCACGGTGTCTCCAGACTCGAATCCGACCGTCGTGGTGTTGCATACAGAAGCGTGACTCGTCAGTAAAGAGAATTTCATTCCATTCTGTCGTCCACATCCTTCTTTCATCGCACCATTGGCGGCGGAGACGTCTGTGGTTCCGCGTCAGAGGTAGACAAAGCAACGGACGTCTTGCGGACAGACCATTCTGCTGTAAACGACGTCGAATGGTACGCGCAGACACTGGATGATGCGTTACAGACTGAATCTGCTGTGATATGGTTCGTGATGTGACTGAGCGGTCCGTCACTGCCATGCGTACAATCTGCCTGTCATCACGTGACGTGGTGCACTGAGGTCGATGCGGTCGATCACGTCTGTCCGTCGTACCCTCCTGCACCCAACGATCACATATCCGCATCACAGTTGTTTGGTTTCGTCCAATACGACGACCGATTTCCCTGAAAGATAACCCACAATCTCGGTATGCCACTATCCTTCCTCTGTCAAACTCGGATACTTGATCAAAAGATGATCGTTGTTTCCTACGAGGCATAATTTATCGTTTTTTTGAAAAAAAAGCAAGAAAAACACAATTGCTGTACTTGAAACCGTCGAAATCTCCAAGCCTTAAATAGCGCTTTGAGGTGGCGCCACAGGCGCGCTTGATGTGCGTCTGCGCTGAAATTCTAATCATTTGCATATCTCACCTCAGCTAATGCATGTTGTAAATTTCATATTATTTGCATGCTTCCTTCAGGGTGTTGCATTTACGATGGCCAGCAGTGTATATATATATATATATATATATAGTGAACACATATTGCAATTTCCAATCCTTCCAATGAACTTTGTTAAGCAAAATTATTTGACTCTTGACGTAAAGTTTGCGTCATGAGTACTAACCTGGCATCATTGCAGTATAATGACTCAAAAACTTCGTCAGTGTCATTCACTATTAAAAAAGTGAAAAGCTTAATGGTTTTCAAAATGTCTTATTTCTACATCATACTGTTTTTTAGGTTCAAGCTGTAGCATTAAATACCTAAGACACTACATAAAATGGACAACCGTTTATTTGTTTCCGAACATGTACTATGTAAGGAAATATTGTAATCGTGAAAAAATTCGACTTCGAGATTTTCGCGTATTTACACGTTTTGAGGTCTTCTGAATTCATTTATGGTATTTTCAAGAGATGTTTTTAAAATAGCTGTGTACCCGCTCTTCATACGGGAAGAAGCGAATATTTTACTATAATCATATCTGCATGTGACGAAACAGAATTTTATTTTTAAAAAAGTTTAAGAAATCGCCTCTGTTGAAATTACGGCGGGATATATTAACGTAAGTTAGAATTACTTTTCGTTTAGTTGGTTGTATGATAACCGTTGAAAAAGGTTAAACACTTTTAATTTCATGAAATATTTATTAACGTGGTATATTGTGATTAATTCATATTATCCTTACAAATCTAATAATACTATCTATTACGTACATGATACTATCTATCTTTGCTTCTCCCTCTTCAAAACTCGCTTAAAAGAAGCAGCTTAGATTATTTGGCACCGATGGGATCTTTTGATTCTATGGCGATTCTTTGCAATTTACGCATTAACATAAATAATAATCATTTCACATAATCGCTGCCATTAAGGAAACTCTCCATATATATTTAATTTATGCAGAGTTTTATAAGATTGGCGTATTTAGCACCCAAAAAAATTTCATCTCACCGTGGGGAGAAACTTTCCAAGGGGTCCCATTTTAAATATCCATGTATCCAATATAGCGATATCTTATATATCCTCCATGGTCCTGTCTCCTGAAAAACATCAAACTGTGTAATCTCGAGGAACTATTTATTCCCGCTTTCATTGTGACAGGGCGTTAGAATTGCAGAGCTTAAGCATTTTTTTAAAATTTATGATGTCACTGTTTGACTGCCGTAAAGGATACCCCGGTTGGCAGAGGGAGTTAATTTCGATATTTTGCATAGTAGTTTTCAAACGGTATTATTAAATTTTTGCTTTATGTAGGACCCAGGGCCCGATTAAGGTACTTCGGGGCCCTAGGCACAGCATTATTTCGGGCCCCCCCAACTCCAACAATGACTATCCCCCCCCCCCCCCGTGAAATTTTTAGTATGTACAAAATTTATGCAAATTGAAGAATTATTATGATTTCAAATCCAAATTCTTATGGGACTGTATACATTTAAATTATTTTCTGTAATTAAAATACTTTTTGTAATTACATGTAATCAATAAAGTGCCATATTTCCAACAATATGATGGAATATTTCAAGTTATACATCCTGATTTGGCAGGATTTTTATTGTTAAATAACATAGCAAACGTAAACATAATCAAAAGTAAGAATTGTGAGATGATTTTCATCGTGCCTTAAAAAAAAAACCTTAGTTATCGTAGACCCTCATCTGGGACCCTCAGCTTATTTTGTTAGAAATTGTGGTGTTTTTCTAAATTTGTAAAAAAAAAAAAAAAAATCTTACTTTTTGGGTTCCCATAAAAAATCTGGGGCCCTAGGCACGGGCCTACTGTGCCTAGGCCATAATCAGGCCCTGGTAGGACCACTATGGAGGAACGTAATTCAACGTTAAAATAAAGCTATACTCGCAGCATGCATGATATGTTAGGCAACGCCCGCCCCATAATTAAATGCCAAAAATAAAAAAAAGTAAATAGAAAATTTTAATATATCGCGCTTTAAAACGAACTTTGTAATTTTTAAAATGAACATTTTCAGCTGTGTTAAGACATTTCAATTTTTAAATAAGCACCGGATTAAAATACCACTTCTAATAATAATAATCGTGAATTTCTTAGTTTATTTCTACCGTAAATTTTAATCAAAATATCGTCTCCCTGTGTTGAAAAAAAAGCTGGAATAAATGAGAAAATTGTGGCGTAATTTTTACGTATCTTAAAGCAACTGACGTCATCGATCCTCACTTGCGAATTGAAATTACGGACGGCGCCCTATTAAAAATTTCAATGGATAGGTTGAAAAACCTTTTTCTAATCCTTTTTGTGGCAACAACCCAACATAAACGTGCCATGATTGCAATGCAATGGCGTAAGCTGTCCGCGTTGATGCTATTAAATTCTAAATATTAGGGACTGCACTGCAAAAATAGATCACGCACATAAAAAATGATTTTCTCCTAAGCGGAAAATTTCGCCAATAGCTACCGATTGCCGAAATTTCCCCGTACAGTCGTGCAGATAACCATGCGAGGGCCCGAAGATCTGGGGCTAGAAGACAGCGCCAAATAAACCGCTTGGAAGCCAAGTTAATTCCGCGTCAATATGGCTTTTGTGGTCAATGCCAAATATGTCAACCCGCTGAACGGAGAAAAGATGCCAAATTCAGGGCAAGCCAGCTCATGCATGGCTTAGATAGGGGGAAAATCGTATAACTATCGGATTTTTAAATGCTTTTTTTAGTGGATAGTATTAAAATAGAGTAAAATGCGTGCATTTTTTTATGAAGGTAAATTATTGAAAGAACTGTCTGACATAATAGGAAGATACTTTGGTTTAGACGGTGGTTAGTCGGTGGGGCCAGGCCCCTCTGGCCCTTAATGACGAGCCGCCACTGTATATATATATATATATATATATATATATATATATATATATATAAACATTATATATATGTGTGTGTGTACGGGCACGCATATATGGACTTTCGTTTAGAATGACATTTGCCCCCCCCCCCAGTTTCGAAGCCCAAGTTACGCCCATGGTTTGGTCCATGCTTAAAATCTCGCCATATGTCGTCGGTATTGACGACTTTCGCCGAAATATCGCCAAAAATTATTTCGTATTTTGTATAACTCTAAAACTTTAACCCGTAGAATTTTGAACTTTTGTATTTAGAGCTATATTGTAATATCTAACTGTTTTCAATATCTTTTTTGACAGCAATCGACTGGGAATTTATTTACAGGGTGAGCCAAATGACTTTAAATACATTGAGGTGTATGGATGCATTCAATTCATTGAAAGTCTGTGGTCAATGACTACTTTGGCTATCCCCAAAATCTCGCAAAATATCTCAAGCTTGTCGGCTTTTTGTGAAATATCGCCAAATGAAGTGTCAGAAGGAAATCTTTCAATTTGAGCTCCGCTTGGCGATATCGAAATATTTGGCTAGAAATCGCTAAACCTTACTATTACTGATATTTTATCTCTTTCAAACAAATAAGTTTAGAGGAAGTGCGTCGAAAATATTTTTGATTTAATAGACGTGCAAGGAAGTCATTCGTTGGACACATCAGATTTTTTCATATGGTTCTTCATTGTCAAGGTCGTTTCTGCGAGCTTCAAATGGGAATCCCAATCCCGCGGCAGGGGTGAAAGAAAGACGTTAATTGACTTTGAACAGTACAGGACATGTGCTCTCCCTTGCTCCTGTAAGCGTTCGTCAGACATAAACAAACATGGGGAATTTATTTGAAATCGCTTCATTAGGAGGTATGAGTTCTGAAGAATTTGATGATGATATTTTATACAAACTATCAATTCTCCGAGAAGATAGTTACTAAATACAAACCTGGATTTTTAAATCATTTATAATTATTTCAAGCTTTTATCTATTGTATGCATGCCGAAGGATTTCCTTCCAGTGGTTCTTCGTGCATTTGAAAAAAAAAAAAAATTAGTTTATGAGGTGCATAGGTATTAGTGATAAATGACTATTAGAACACAACAGGTAGAAGGAGAGAAGCCAAACCACATCCAATACCCGGTAACCTCTGTACGCTGGCACATCCCCTGTTCATTTCTTTGTTTCATTGTGGTGGGAAATCTCATGTCCTTTTCTTTATCATTGCAGCGGGAGGATTCAAATTCCTCCCTTTACAATCTCATTTCGATGACGGGACTCATTTGTTTTCAGCAGTTGCGTAGGTATTAGTGGTAAATGACTGTTAGAACACAGACAGGTTGAAGGGGAGAAGCCTAGCCACGTCCGATTCCCGGTAACCTCTGTACACTATCAGGTGCCGTATTCATTTTTTTGTTTTGTTGCTGCCAGGGCCGTAGCTATTCCGTTTTTATAGGGGGCTCCAAATTTTCCAAGAGGGGCTTACATATATACACATGTACACATATATAACACATGCATATATGTGTGTGCATATATATATATATATATATATCAGAAACAATTCAGTAGTTACAGAGATGCCCATAGAGCGTAATGTATTAGAATTATTTTTAGTGTTCCAGTAAAAGAACTATTTGTGCATGAATTTTAGCTTATGTTACTCAGGACAGGGTAGATTTCTAATAGTGACAAAATTTTTAGACTTGGTTTAGTGGTTGCAGAGATGGCAATCAAGAATAATGTAATTCTTATGAGTGTCCCTGTAAAATAGTGATATGTGCTAAAAAGGTAGCCTATATTACTCAAGAATAGTGTAGCTTTTTGTCAGCGAAAATGTTTTAGTATCGGTTCTGTCATTATAGAGATACAAATGGAGCTTAATGCAATTCTTATGAGTGTTCCTGTAAAAGAACTATTTATGATGTATGCATAAAAGGTAGCCTATAATACTCAGAAATAGTGTAGCTTTCAATCAGTGAAAATGTTTAAGAACCCGTCTAGTAGTTACAGAGATAGCGATAGAGCATGATGTATTAGAATTATTTTAAGTGTCCCCGTAAAAGAGCTACATTTACGTTATATGGATGAAAATTAGCCTATAATACTGGGGAATAGAGCAACTTTCTATCAGTCAAGAAAGTTTTTGTACCGTTCAATAGTTACAGAGATATCCTTAGAACGTAATGCAATTCTATGAGTCTCCCTGTAAAACAACTATTTATGCAATATGAATAAAAAGTAGCCTGTACTACTCAGGAATAGTATAGATTTCCACCAGTTTAAAAAGTTGTAGAAACGCTTCAGTAATTTTAGAGGTGAATATGGAACGTAATGTAAATCTTATCAGTGACCCTGTTAAAAAACTGTGATATATGTATGAAAGGTAGCCTGTATTACGCAGGAATAATGCAGTTTTCTATCACTGAAAATGTTTTACAATCGTTTCAGTAGTTACTGGGACGCCCGTAGAGCGTAATGTATTAGAATAGTTTTAAGTGCCCCTGTAAAAGAACTAATGTTTTGTGCTATATACATGAAAGAGAGCCTATAATACTCAGAAATAGTGTAGTGTGAAAAATTTTTTAGAATTGATTCCGTAGTTACAGACATACAAATAGATCACTGTGTAAATCACATGAGTGTCCCTGTAAAACATGTGTGATACATGCATGAAGTTTAGGTATGTTCACAGACAACAAATCAAACTTGCAGCAAGCTTGATTTATCAAGTCAATAAGCTTGAAAATTTCAAGCGTGTAAGCTTAATGCAAGCTTGAATCAAGTGTTCTAGTTTACACTTGCCCAGCTTGCATTAAGCTTGACATTTCAAGCTTAATAAAATTTTCCTAATTACACGGGGCGCCAATCGGCGAACTCGTCCCACATATTTTGATGACTATTTAGGTATGACTAAAGTTTGAAGTGACTTATCACGCCGTTTTCTCGCCAGATTGATAAGTGGGCAATGTGTTATTTGTTTCTTTTATTTTTCCATGGGAGGCATCAAAATTAAAATAATGTTATGTGTGATTTATAGACTCTACTAATAGGGAAATAAACATAATATAAACTTAAGAGAACCACACGTTTTAAAACTTTCAGTACCGCGACACTCATGAGCAATACTGCTGGCCAAAATCGAGACAAACGACTGATTTTGAAATCAATTTCGTAGTATAATTGTATTTTATTTTGAAGAATTTCCATATTTAAAAATATAGAATGGGTTTACTTACTTAACACAAATTTTGTGTTAAGTAATCGGAAATCAAAGAAACAGATAGTTAAACGTTACTTCGAAATGCTATATCACAGTTGCTAACATGTATGGAATACAAACACTTTAGTCATTTCTGTAAATATTTCTTAAAATAACAAATAATTGAAAAATTTTGCTATTTTTTAACGCTGAAAATTATTTTTACAAATATGGTTAGTTATTTTCCTAACCACATTGGTATGCTATATCGATATAGAGCATTTCGAAGAATTAAAAATAAGTTTAATTTATACAAATGTAAATTTGAATTATTTTCATTGTTCATACTTTATAATTAAAAACATTATTTAACTTCTGAATTTTTTTTTTATCCTTTGTAATTTTATTTTAAAACTACAAAAGTGTAAGATGTAAGATTTTTGGGCCCTAAAATCTGTAGGCCCTGGGCAGTTGCCCCGTTTGCCCTGCCGGTAATATGGCACTGGTAATAAAATAAAACACATCTTTTACGAACTTTCAGCAAATTTGAGGACGCTAGACAATTAATGTCCATTCTCTTTCACAGATGGCGCCATCTCTGCGCACTTTGAAAGCTAAAATCAAGCTAAAGCCAAGCTTGTATTAATACGTCAAATTCAAGGAAATGTCAAGCTCATTTAAGCTTATGTGCTGTCTGGGTTACTCAGAAATAGTGTAGCTTTCTATCACTGAAAATTTTTTTAGAATCGATTCAGTGGTTACATAGATGCCTTTAGAGCAGAATGTAATTTTTATGAGTATCCGTGTAAATTTGTAATAGATGCATGAAAGGTAGTCTGCAATATTCAGGAATAGTGCAGTTTTCCATCATTGAAAGTTTTAGAATCGGTTCATTAATTGCAGAGATCGTAATGTAATTCGTATGAGTATCCCTGCAGAAGAACTAGTTGTGATATATTGTTTCAAACTTTTGTGGCTGTTCTGGAGTTTAAAGTAGTTTAAAATTCGTATTCTACGTGTCAAATAATTATATTTTGCATCTTGTTGCATCAAAATTGGTTAACTAGAACGCAAAATAAGAAATTTTGGGGTTCCCCATTGGTTAACATAGGGTTTTGTAAATCTCGAGAAATACTGGTGCTAGGGCTTAGCTGACCTCAGTCTTCGGGACTTACTTTTGGTGCCAAATTTGGCGAAATTTCCCAAAAAGTCGCCAAACTTGGCCACATTTCGGACATTTAGCGGGATTTTTCCAATGGGTAAAAGTTTGTTTAAAAGTATATATTGCTTTCTTGCATTAATATTACGTAATAGCCTAGCGATTCAACTGCATTTCTATGACGTACTCAAACTTGGCGCTTTATGGGGATCCCTAGCTTCTGCGACACCTATAAAAGGGCAGCGCATTGTCCCAGTTGAGTTTCAGTTTGCTTCGGTCTGCTGATGAGAATATTTTTAGAATCGGTTCAGTATTTACTGAGATGCCCGTCTAGCGTAATGTATTAGAATGATTTTGAGTGTCCCGTAAAAGAACTATTTGTGCTATATGCATGGAAGATAGCCTATAATACTCTGGAATAGTGTAGCTTTCTATCAGGAATAGTATTGTATGAAAAAAAATTTAGAATCGATTCAGTAGTTAGACATGCACACAGATCGCAGTGTAATTCATATGAGTGTCCTTGTAAAGGGATTATTTATGATATATGCCATAAATTTTAGTTTATGTTACACAGGAATAGTGTAGCTTTCCGTGAGTGAAAAAATCTGATGAGGGCAACGCATGACTTCCTTGCACATCTATTAAATCAAATATATTTTCGGCCCACTTCATCTAAACTTATTTTGTTTGAAAGAGATAAAATACTGCAGTAATAGTAAGGTTTAGCGATTTCTAGCCAAAAATTTCGATATCACCAAGCTGAGTTCAGTTTGAAAGATTTCCTTTTGACACTTTATTTGGCGATATTTCACCAAAAGCCGACAAGCTTGAGATAAAAGTTCCCGAGCGACAAGTTCCAAGTTCCCGAGATTTTGGGGATAGCCAAGGTAGTCATTGACCACAGACTTTCAATGAATTGAATGTATGCATGCACCTTAATGTATTTTAAGTCATTTGGCTGACCCTGTAAATAAATCACCCAGTCGATTGCAATCGAAAAAGAGATGCACAGTTAGATGTTACCATAGTTCTAAATGCAAAATTTCAAAATTCTACGGGTAAAAGATTTCGAGTTATGCAAAATACGCAATAATTGTTGTCCCCAGATTTGGCGATATTTTGGAAAACTCGCCGACAAATGGAGAGATTTTAGGCATGGACCAAACAATGACTGACTATCGCCAAATTTGGCGATATTTCGCCAAAACGCGCCAAGGACGATGTCAAATGCCGATATTTTGGGCATGGACCAAATGACTGACTATCGCCAAATTTGGCGATATTTTTGCAAAACTCGCCAAGGTCGACGACAGACAGCGAGATTTTAGGCATGGACCGAACAATAACTGCCTACAGATGTAATATATTGAAGATGTCCATAGACATTCATGTACTGAAACTCTTTTGGGTGGTCCTGTAAATAAACTCTCCAGTAGATTGGAACCAAAAATCGAGATGCACAACTAGATGTTACAGCAATCTTACATATAAAATTTCAACATTGTACGACTAATAGTTTTTGAGATTTGAGAATTAAATACATACACATGTACACCAAAAGTCGCCAAGCTTGGTGAGTTTTGGTGTAATTCTTGAGGGAGGCACGTGACCGCGGTCGGACTATTACCTAACTATATGGTTGGACGGTATTGTGCTTGAAATGGATCAAAAATGTCCTTAAAATTGCCATTGACCGTAATGTATTGGAAATCTTTTGAGTGTTCCTGTAGCAAGACACTTTTTTCAATGGAGAAATTCATTTTGTAACCCTTAGCAGCATATATCACTTTTGAATCGTTTAAGTAGCCTAATACCTCCAAAATACGCTTTAATTAATAACTGCCCATAGAGCGTAATGTATTTAAAATATTTTGGGCGGCCCTGTAGATAAACTATCTAGTCGAATGGGACCGAAAGGGGAGGTGCACAACTAGATGTTACAACAATCCTAAATATAACGTTTCAACATTCTACGCCTAATAGTTTTTGAGATATGCGAGTTTAATGAATTTCGGCCCATTGACTTAAAAAAAACTATATATATTATAGTTTCAACTTTCTACGACCAATAGTTTTTGGGATATACGAGTTACATGCATACGTACGTACAGACGGCATAGAAAAACTGGTCAAAGTAGACTCACCGTCGGTCAAAATGGGTTGCAGACGCATTTATATGATCATGCATCCCAGCGTACAATGAGATGCATCGAAAAAATTCTTAAAATGAAATTTAGCGGTAGTCAAAATCAGTTTTTACGTCGAAATTTGGCCCCCGAAATTATTCGGGATCTCATTACTTCCTTATATTCTGTACAAGGAAGTAAAAAGTTTTAGATTCGGTGCATTAGTTCCAGAGATCGTAATGTAAATCGAATGGGTATCTCTGTAAAAGACCTATTTCTGTGATATATGCATGAAAGGTAGCCATAATACTCCGGACTAGTGTAGTTTTCTATCAGTGAAAAAAGTTTTAGAATCGGTTCAGAAGTTAAAGAAATACCCATGCAATTATTTTGTGTGTCGCTGTAAAAGAACTATCTAAACTATAGCCATGAAACTTAGCCTTTAATACTCAGAAAAAGAAGCTTTATATTATTGAAAAAAAGTTTTCGATTCGGTTCTCTAGTTACAGAGATACCCATAGAGCATAATGCAATTCTTGCCTGTCCTTCTAAAAGAATTATTTGTGACATATTCATAAAAAGGCAGTCTAAAATACTCATTGACTTTCTATCGGCGAGAAAAGTTTTAGAATCGGTTCAGTAGTTAGAGAGATAACCATAGAGTGTAAATGTATAATAATTATTTTGAATGTGATCCCCTGTAAAAAAGAAGTTATTTAACGCGCTGCAGATACATTAAATGCTAGCCGCAATATAACAATCAAAGACATATTGCCATCCTTTTTGATTAGTTAGAAGCCAAAAAGTTTAAGAATCAGTTCTGTAGTTAATCACAGATACCCAGATAGCGTAATATAATTCTTATGAGTGTCTCTGTAAAAAATTATGCATATATATCTACATATACCTGCATGAAAGGCAGTATATAATTTTCAGGAATAGTGTAGCTTTTATTGGTGAGAAATGTTTGTGAATCGGTTCACTAGTTAGAGAGATACCCATAGGTATTGCATTTGAATTATTTTGGCAATTCCTGTAAAAGAAATATTTATGCTATATGCATGAACTTCAGCTTATGATACTCAGGAATAGTGCAGCTTTCTACATGAGAAATTTTTTTTAGAATCTGGTCAATAGTTACAGATATGCCAATTTTATGTATTTCTTGTGAGAGCCCCTGTAAAATTGTGATATATGTATGAAAGGTACTCGCATTACTCAGGAGTAGCATAGCTCGCTATCAGTGAAAAAAATTTCAGATTCAGTTCAGTGGTTACAGAGAGAGTAATGAATGAGAATTGTTTTGAGTGTACTTGTAGAACTATTTACGCTAATACATGAAATGAAAGGTATTCTATAAGTTAATCCAGTGTATAAGCACTTTAACCCATACTTTTACATATACTTGAAACAATTACTTCCATTTGTTTAAATGTTATTCTTTAAATATTTAGCCCATTGTTTAGGAATATATTATTGACGGATTTTTTAAAACCATAGTTATACCATATATTTTTGCCTTAAGTCAAACGATAATGTCCCTTTGTTCAAAGG
The DNA here is from genome assembly GCA_038373885.1 of Cheiracanthium punctorium. Lineage (NCBI taxonomy): Eukaryota > Metazoa > Arthropoda > Arachnida > Araneae > Cheiracanthiidae > Cheiracanthium > Cheiracanthium punctorium. Next base: position 125,722 of record JAWZYV010012240.1, on the reverse strand, counting down.
CATTTTTAATACAACTCTTTGATTCTATGTCCATTATTGACACACATTATAAACAGCCTTGTTATACCATGTATTTCTGCATTATTTCCAACAATGAACGTCCTTTTGTTGAAAGTCATTTTAAATAAAGGTTTAGTCCACTGTTTCAAAGTATATTATTGAAACACATTTTTAAAGAGCACTGTTATATCTTGTATTTTTGTATTATTTCCAACAATTACGCCCCTTTGTTGAAAGTCATTTAAAATAAAAAATTAGTCCACTGTTTCAAAGTATGTAATTGACACGCTCTCTTAAAGAGCATTGTTATCCCGTGTATTTCTGCATTATTTCCAGCAATTAACGTCCCTTTGTTGTCCCTTTAAAGTCATTTTTAATAAATGTTGCACTGTTTAAGTATATTATTGACACACATTTTTAAAGAGCATTGTTGCCAAAAGGCAAAGAGTATTTTTGCCTTTCGAACAATTACGCTCCTTTGTTGAAAGTCATTTTAAATAAAGGTTTAGTCCACTCTTTCAAAGTATATTATTGACGCTCAATTTTAAAGGGCATTGTTATATCCTGTAATATTTGCCTTATTTTCAACAATTACGCCCCTTTGTTGAAAGTCATTTTAAATAAAGGCTTAGTCCACTGTTTCAAACTATATTATTGACACACATTTTTAAGGAGCATTGTTATTTCGTGTATTTTTGCCTTATTTCCAACAATTACGCCCCTTTACTGAAAGTCATTTTAAATAAAGGTTTAGTCCACTGTTTCAAAGTATATTATTGACACACATTTTTAAAGAGCATTGTTATAACGTGTATTTTTGCTTATTTCAACAATTACTCCTTTGTTGAAAGTCATTTAAATAAAGGTTAGTCCACTTTTCAAAGTATATTATTGACGCACATTTTAAAGAGCATTGTTATTCTGTATTTTGCCTTTCCAACAATTACGTCCCTTTGTTGAAAGTCATTTTAAATAAAGGCTTAGTCCACTGTTTCAAACTATATTATTGACGCACATTTTTAAAGAGCATTGTTATGTCGTGTATTTGTGCCTTTCCAACAATTACGCCCCTTTGTTGAAAGTCATTTAAATAAAGGTTTAGTCTACTCTTTTAACGTATATTATTGACACACATTTTAAAGAACATTGTTATAAGGTGTATTTTTGCAGTATTTCCAACAATTACGTCCCTTTGTTGAAAGCTATTCTAAATAAAGGTTTAGTCCACGGTTTCGAAATATATTATTGACACACGTTTTTAAAGAGCCTTGTTATAAAGAGTATTTTTGTATTATTACCAACAATTACGTCGCTTTGTTGAAAGTCGTTTTAAATAAAGGTGTTTAGTCCACTATTTCAAAGTATATAATTGACACTCTCTCTTAAAGATTATTGTTATACCGTGTATTTCTGCATTATTTCCAACAATTAACGTCCCTTTGTTTAAAGTCATTTTTAATAAGCATTGTTATATCGAATATTTTTGCCTTTCCAACAATTACGCATTTTGTTGAAAGTTATTTAAATAAAGGTTTAGTCCACTGTTTTAACGTATATTATTGACACACATTCTTAAAGAATATTGTTATAACGTGTATTTTTGCATTATTTCCAACAATTACGTCTCTTTGTTGAAAGTTTTTTTAAATAAAGGCTCAGTCCACTGTTTCAAAGTATATTATTGACAATCATTTTTAAAGTGCATTGTTATACCCGGTATTTTTGCCTTATTTCAAGCGATTACGTCCCTTTGTTTAAAGTCATGTTAAATAAAGGCTTAGTCCACAGTTTCAAAGTGTATTATTGACATACATTTTTAAGGAGCATTGTTATATTGTGTATTTTTGCCTTATTTCCAACAATTATGTCCCTTTATTGAAAGTCATTTTAAATACAGGTTTAGTCCACTGTTTCAAAGTATATTATTGACACGCTTTCTTAAAGAGCATTGTTATACAGTGCATTTCTGAATTATTTCCAAAAATTCACGTCCCTTTGTTGACAGTCATTTTTAATAAATGTTTAGTGCAGTTTCACAGTATATTATTGACACACATTTTTAAAGAGCATAGTTATATCGTGTATTTTTGCCTTTCCAACAATTACGCCCCTTTGTGGAAAGTCATTTAAATAAAGGTTCAGTCCACTGTTTTAAAGTATATTATTGACACACTTTCTTAAAAAGCATTGTTATAACGTATTTTTGGATTATTTCCAACAATTACGTCTCTTTGTTGAAATTTATTTTAAATAAAGGTTCAGTCCACTGTTTCAAAGTATTATATTGACACACATTTTTAAAGAGCATTGTTATCCCTAGTATTTTTGTCTTATTTCCAACGATTACTTCCTTTTGTTGAAAGTCATTTTAAATAAAGGTTTAGTCCACTCTTTCAAAGTATATTATTGACGCTCATTTTTAAAGAGCATTGTTATACAGAGTATTTTTGCATTATTACCAAGAATTACGTCCCTTTGTTGATAGGCATTTAAAATAAAGGTTTAGTCCACTCTTTCAAAGTATATTATTGACGCTCAATTTTAAAGGGCATTGTTATATCCTGTAATATTTGCCTTATTTTCAACAATTACGCCCCTTTACTGAAAGTCATTTTAAATAAAGGTTTAGTCCACTGTTTTATTGTATATTATTGACTCACATTTAAAGAACACTGTTATAACGTGTATTTTTGTATTATTTCCAACAATTACGTCCCTTTGTTGAAAATTATTTTAAATAAAGGTTTATTCCACTGTTTCGAATTATATTATTGACACACATTTTTAAAGAGTATTTTTGCATTATTTTTGCATTTCCAACAATTACGTCCTTTTGTTAAAAGTGAATTTTGATAACGATTTAGTTCACTATTTCAGCGTATATTATTGACAGATATTCTTAAAGAGCATTGTTATACCGTATATATTTTAATTGATTCTAACGCTTACGCCCCTTTCTTGAAAGCGATTTTCAATAAAGGTATAGTCTATTGTTCCAAAGTATATTATAGCCACATTTTTAAAAAGCATTATTATACCGTATTTTATAGAATTGATTTTAAAAATTATGTCTCTTTATTGAAAATTACTCTACTAATATGATAAATGTAAAAGCTTGCATTTTTGTGTGTTTGAGTGTTTTTGACTCAATCACGCAAAAACCGCATTACGGATTCGCGTAAAATTTGGAGTGAAAATAGCTTACGCCCTGGATTAATATGCAGTCTACCTTTTATGCATATAGCATAAATAGTTCTTTGACAGGTACGCTCAAAATAATTCTAATACATTGCGTTCTGTACACCACTGTATACAAGTTCTAAAAATTTCTCCCCTAATAGAAAGCTTCACGATACCTGAGATTTTTAGGCTACTTTTATAAATATTTCACGAATAGTTCGTTTACAGGGAGACTCATAAGAATTGGATTACGCTCTATGGCATCTCGGAAATATTGAACCGATTCTCAAACATTTTTCATGGACAGAAAGCTACAATATTCCTGTGTATTATAAATTACCATTATCCATTATATCACATAGTTCTTTTGCAGGGTCACTCATAAGAATTACATTACGCTCTGAAGTCACCTCTAAATACTAAACGGTTTATATATATATATATTTATTCTGCCTCCCAGATATTAAAATTATTCTAAAATTCGTACCCTACGCGTCAGATAATTAAATTTTGCATTTTGTTGATCAAAATCGGTTAACTAGAACGCGACGTACGGAGTTTTGGGTTTGCCCATTGGTTAACATTATGGTTTTCTAGAAATCTCGAGAAATATTGATGCTAGAGCTTTGGTGATTTCACTTATGGAAACTTATTTTTGACGCCAAATTTGGCGATATTTCGCCAAAAAAATCGCCAAGCTTGGCGACATTTCGGTCATTTGGTGCGCTTTTACCAATGGGGCCAGTAATGCTTGTTTTCATGCATTAATATTGCGCTGTAGCTTAGTATTACTCATTTCCATGACATAATCGAGCTTTATGGGGGTTCTTCGAGAGATAGCTCCTACTAGAATTTTCGCTTAGCTTCTGTGACACCTATAAATAGTGGCAGGGCAGGCCACCAGAGATAGTTATATTCGAACGTTAATTGAGTTCGATGCATTACTCTGTAAATTGTGCTATTGGAAGCAATATTTTGCTTGTTTTTGAGTACAGAGTCTAAATTCTTCATTGCTGAGTCTTGAGGGACTGTTTATGGTTTCCTTTGTAATTTCCATTGAATTTTTGCCAGTGAAAGTATTTTATTTTTTGTAAGAAATACAGCATCTGTGAAAGCTTCTGATCTGAGAGGACTATTAAAAGGAAGGCACTGGCCATTAGTGTCTGAATTTTGTACAGCTGATTGTTCGACGAAGTTCTAGAAGCAATAAAGTTTGTGTTCCATCCTGACAAATGGACTTCTTACTAGAACTTTCTACATACACTGGACTTGAGAAAGACGAACCCAAGAATCGAATCCTGACGAAGAAAATATCTCTGTAACTATTAAACCGAATCAAAAACTTTTTCTATAATAGAAGTCTTCTATTCCTCAGTATTATAGTTTTACGAATTTTGGGGCCAATCGTCTGTTCTAGGGGTAAACTAGCTTAAAATTAGTATTCTACGAGCCAAATAATTAAATTTTGTATTTTGTTGCATCAAAAACGGTTACCTAGACCGGGAGATATGGGGTTTTTGGGTTTCCCCATTGGTTAACGTAGGGTTTTCTAAAATCTCGAGAAATATTGATGTTAGAGCTTAGCTGACGTCACTCTTGGGTACTTATTTTTGGCGCCAAACTTGGCGATATTTCACCAAAAAGTTGCCAGGCTTGGCGATATTTCGGATATTTGGTGCGATTTTTCCAATGGGGCCTATAAATTTCATTTTCCTGCATTAATATTGCTTAATAGTCTAATGATTCAACTGTATTCCTATGACGTAATCAAAATTTGCTCTTTAAGGGGATTCTTCCAGAAATTTCTAATAGCTTCTGCGTCCCCTATAAATACGATAGCGTGCTGCCCCGGTTGAGTCAGTCTGTTTTTGACTGCTATGAGAAATAGACTTCCGTTCTGTTGAGAGAATAAGACTCTGTGTTAGCGCTTATAGAAGCAGTAATTTACATGTTTTTAAAAGCGCGTTTTTAAGTGCTGTGTAAAATTCCTCATTGCTTAGTCTTGAGGGACTGTTCCCGCAATCCCTCATAAGATTCCACTGAATATTTTGCCACTGAATTCCACTGAATTACAACATCTGTGAAAGCTTCGGTCCCGAGTGGAGCAAGCTACTGGCCGTTAGTGCCTGTTAATTTTGTACAGCTAGAAGGAATAAAATTCGTGTTCCATCCTAACAAGTGGACTCCTTACTAGAACTTTCTACTCCTAGTGGACTTTAGAACGACGGACCCAGAAATTAAACAGAGTTTTCTGCAACAATTGGCTACCTTTCATGAATCTCTCTATTCTAAAAAAAAGTAAAGGCCGCTGTCGCCTTCAAAGCTTGTGGACCTATCTCCTCCTAAACTGTAGGGATTTGAGTTTCGACTAAGGTGCCCACAGATTCGAAAAATTCCGAGGAACCTGCTAAGCTGATTTAAATTTCGAAAATCGAATTATTTTAGAAGACATTAATAAAAAACTGAAAAAATAAACCGAATGGTTTCCAGATTTAGCATAAAATCATTCGTTCCTTTACAACAAAGCGTTTCCAAGTATCTAGAATCGCGTGAAATTTGCAAACATGAGTTAGAATTACGCCCATTTTACGCCAAAATAAAAACTATATGAAATAAGTATCTTAAAATGTGTTACACAAAGTTGACAATTTTCAAATAGTAAGTTCGTTTAGACAACAGGAGTTTAGAATTAGCGATTATTCGTTTTTCCAAAACAGAATAACTAATATCTTGAAAATGAAAAATAATTAAAATGCAGATTATTTTAAAGCCGGTTCTCGTCCAGCTGGTTTATTTGCTACCAGTAGAAATATTGGGCGGCGTTAACTATGCCATTATAGCAGTTATAGTACTCTTTGGATATTTGCTAGCGCGACGAGATGGTATAATTCGTGGTGTTATGTACGCCAATCTGCAAACGATTATGTAAATGAAAATATGGATAACGGTTTTCCGGTAACCTTAAATGAACAGTAAATATAGGTTGTGAGCATGTGTAAATCGCCAAATAATGAAAAGTCGCCATTGGTGGCAAATTCACAAGGTGTGTCCAATAGGTCTTACATTATTAAAAATGCAGCTGAAACATATGTTCTGATTTTATTACGCTTTAGCTCCTAATTAATATAACTTTTGAATGGCAACATTAAATATCATTGTGTTTCTGAGGAGTGCAAATAATTTTTCCAGCGATTATAAGCGGAGTCCGCACTCCAGGTGGAGTATAGCTCAGGACCCGTACAACACGGATTCCCATAACAAAATATCTTCCGTGTTATGAGGGGTAGGGGGTCTACTGTAGTGTGAAGTTTAAATTTTTATGTACCAATGAAGATGCAAGAACCAAGCAATGTGTAGCTTAGCTCAGTAACATTCTATCTGATCCAATCTTCGGGTTTTGTCTGATGAAATTATGTCTTTTTTACGAATAAGCCTGATTAAGGGCCGAATGCCTCATACGAAAAGCGAGCGTAGCCAGTCTGGGGGCCTTGGCCCCTAGTTTCTTAAAAATAAAAGTTTAAATAGTTCTTTTACTGGGACACTCAAATTAATTCTAATACATTAAGGTGTATGGGTATTTCTTTGACGTCTGTACTGATTCTAAATTTTTTTTTACTGATAGAAAGCTACACTATTCCTGAGTATTATATGGGCTACCTGTCATGCATATATCACAAATAGGTCTTTTACAGAGATACTCATTCGATTTACATTGAGATCTCTGGAACTAATGAACCGATTCTAAAACTTTTTTCACGGACGGAAAGCTGCTCTATTCCTGAGTATTGTAGGCTACCTTTCTTGTATATAGCATACATAGTTCTTTTACAGGGACACTCATAAAAATTATGTTACGCTCTGTAACTATTAAGCTAATTCTGAAAAATTTTTAACTCATAGAAAATTACGTTATTCCTGGGTAATAAAGGCTATCTTTACCCTAGTAGCACAACTAGTTCAAAAAACGTTTAAATTACGTTGGAAACACGTTTTTTGACGTTAAAAAACGTGTTTTAAACGTCTTTTCGACTAATTGTGCTACTAGGGTAATGCATATAGCATAAAGAGTTCTTTTACATGGACAATCAAAATAATTCTAATTTATTACGCGCTAAGGACATCTCTATGACTACTGAACCGATTCATAATGTGTTTTCACTAACAGAAAGCTTCACTATTCCTGAGTATTATGGACTACTTTATGGACTTTTTTATGACTTTTATTATATATTTTTATGATATATGGACTTTTTTTTATCAATACGACTTATTCGTAGACTAGGGGCCGAATGCATCATATGAAAAGCGAGCGTAGCGAGTCCAGGGGCCTTGGCCCCTAGTCTCTCTATTCTAAATAAAAGTAACGGCTGCTGATGCTGCCGCCGCTGTCAAGAGCTTGTTCGACTATCTCCTCCTAAACCGTGGGGATTTGAGCTCCGACAAAGGTGTCCACGGATTCGGTAAATTCCGAGGAACCTGATAAGCTGACTTAAATTTCGAAAATCGAATTATTTTAGAAGATACTAATAAAAACTGGAAAAATAAACATAATAGTTGCCAGATTTGGCATAAAATCATTCATTCCTTTGCAGAAAGCATTTCCAAGTAATTGATAATCGCGTGAAATTGACAAACATGAAGTAGAATGACACCCATTTTACGCCAAATTAAAAAGTATATGAATAAATAATTCAAAGTGTTTTACACAAAGTTGACAATTTTTAAATACTACGTTTGCTTAGATAACAGGAGTTTAGAATGAGCGATATTTCGTTTTTCCAAAACAGAATAACTAATTGTAACTGATTTTAAAAGCGCCATCTTGGCATTAGGTACGATCTAGCAAAATGGTATAGTTCCAAGCAGGGTGAATCTAAAGAGTTCCAAAATGTTAGAAACCAGTATCTTGAAAATGAAAAATAATTAAAATGCAGATTATTTTAAAGCCGGTTCTGTCCAGCTGGACTATTTGCTACCAGTAGAAATATTTGGTGGCGTTAACTATGCCATTATAGCAGTTATAGTACATTTTGGATATTTGCCAGGGCGGTGAGATGATATAATTCGTGGTCCTAAATACGCCAATCTGCAAAGTATTATGTATATGAAAATATGGATAATGGTTTTCCGGGAACCTTACATGAGCAGTAATTATAGATTGTGAGCATGTGTAAATTGCCAAATAATGAAAAGTCCCCATGGGTGGCAAGCTAGTCTAGCTGTTCCGTAGTTTTTATCAAAGATGAAGCACTGCTTTCTTAGAGCTAATTATTAACTACACATACGCAAGCCGCCAAATTATGAAAAATTGCCATAAATTACGCAAGGTATGTTCCATGGGTTTCACATAATTAAAAATAGTGCGAAGTTTAATGGGTGCCGTAAATAAAGGGCGAAAATTGACAAGCATTGCAAAATTCTTGAAAATTACGATGTTTCAAGAGTTTGCAACGTGCAGACTAGTGAAACTCCATTTTTGACAGCAGAAAATGCTCATTTTTATCAGGCCCGGACTGACTCTCTTGGGGGCCCTCAGCTAGAGATTTAAAAGGGGCCTCTTCAGGAGCCGATTGGTCGATTTTGGAGCCCTGGGCAAAAGCTTCATTGGGGGCCCCCTCTTTTGAAAACTTTTTCAAAATTTACAAATTTTTAAAGAACAATTTGGGGCCCGAATGCCCTCCCGGAAATCAGGCCCTGCCTCTTACTGAGGAATTAAGAGGGAATAGAATATTAGAATATGTAATATTTGAAAATTAGGCTTACGCGACTAAAAATCACATTTAACTATTTTAGAGATTTGGGGGGGAGGTTGACTTTTTGGGGCCCCCTTGCGTCGCGGGGTTTCTGGTATCCTCCGCTGCGTCACTGCGTAAGATTGCTGGGAAATAAATAATCAAATTACTCTTATTATAAAGAAGTATATCCACTTTTGAATGCTTTACCGGGGGCCCTCAACGATCGCCGACCAGCCGACCTGGTCAATCCGGGCCTGATTTTTATACATAGGGATAGATACTGTAAAAACTTATTTTTTAAAAAAAGTCCTGGTGCCTGTTAATTGCTCTAGGGGGGGGGGCTGAGCCGTCCATAGCGCCCCTAGTGCTACGGCCCTGGTTACGGCAGCGATAAGTCTCATGCCCTATTTTTATCATTGTAGCGGGAGGATTCACATTCCAGCCAGTATGTCCAATTCCCCGTATACTTTCAGGCAGTGGCGGCTCATCATCAGGGGCCAGAGGGGCCTGGCCCCATCGACTAACCACCATCTAAATGGAAGCTTATTCCTATTATGCAACACAGTTCTTTTAATAATTTACCTTAATTGAAAACACGCTATTTTACTCTATTTTAATACTATCCATTAAAAAAGCACTTAAAAAAAGCGATAGTTTCAATTTTCCCCTATCCAAACCGTGCAAGGGCCATGAGCTTGTTTTCCCTGAACTTAACGTCTTTTCTCCGTTTAAAGGGTTGACATCTTTGATATTGTGCACAAAAGCCATATTGACGCGGCATTATCTTTTTATCCAAACTGCTAATTTGGCGTTGTCTTCGGCGCCCAGATCTTCGGGCCCTCGCATGGTGATCTACCCGACTGTACGGAGAAATTTTGCCAATCGGTAGCAATTGGCGAAATTTTTCGCTAAGAAGGAAATCATTGTTTATTTGCGAGATCTCATTTTTGCAGCTCAGTCAGATATTTTTCTGTTTTGTTTTCTTGATTTACGAAATTCGATGTGCAAATGTATTTTATATGTTAATATTGATTTTAAAATAAATAAATCATTCCAAAATTAAATTATGAACAAGCAGCTATGAAAGACATAAATACTAAATAAAAATAAAACCTCGTTTTTCGATCAGTATTGATTTTTTCTGTATTAACATAATTAGGTGAAAATATAGCAAAAGTTGTATAGTAATTTTTTAACTATTAGCCATTTGAAAAATTTTAAATATTTTCACTGTGTGCATGGGGGGGCATAGGTTGCTTTATTTGTATATAAATTTTTCCGATTGTAATTGGATCTATTTTTTTTTTTCTTTCGGACCCTATCACTGAAACAAGTCACAAGCCGCCACTGCTTTCAGGTGCCCCCCCCCCTTATTTTTTCCAGCGGGTAGTCCCATGACAACCTTTTTTATCATTGCAGTGGGAGGATTCATATTCCAGCCAAGCCACGTCCAAGGGGAGTGATGCTGTTGAGGAATTTCCCAAAGCAAAATGCATGTATGGCCAGGAAATTTTTTCTGGGTGCTCCAAAAAGTCCGGAAATTGACTTTTAGAAATTTAGTAGACACCCTGTACAAATCTATTTGCTGGCTGCATTAGAAATTTAAAAAAAAAAGGAACTTTGATATCATGTTTATAGGGACATGCTGGGGGGGGAATACTGGAATTCGTTGATGGACACTTGTATCTCATATGACTTGTCTAGGAAAGTGAACTTTGCCTGCTTTCAGATCTTGACTGGGCATGAACTTATGAAATTACTACTTACGACAATATATTTACCACATTGGACTGGCAATCTCTCCAGCCCAATATGTAATGCAGGCGAAATGGACTTGTGCTCATCTACGACCCTGTTTTTATGCTGGCAATGTTATTCTTTTCCAGATTTCGTTTTTATTTCTTCTTTTGTTGTATCTACAGTTTATTGGGACTAGAGATAGACTGATGATGTTTTGTATTGGATGAGGTCTAATACAGATGAATCTCTTTCGCGCCCTCTCTCTCCAGTGTGTACTGTTCTATAATAGTTGTTATCTGTTTCAGGATTTGCTTAGTGGTAATTAATACTGATCTTTTAGCCCTAACGCGCAGTGTTCCCGCTCTGGGAACACCAAACTCTGACGTTTTGACTGTTGCCAGTTACGAAGAATAGATTTGATTTCTATAAAAATAGTTGCGGGTGACATAGCTCCACGAGAATCCTTTACTTTTTAGCACGTCATTTCCCGTCAAAAAATGGTCACGATTCTTTTTACAGCACTGAAATCTGCTGAAAAATAGAAGAATGCGAGTACGGCTGGATAGATTGCCCAATGCTGAAAAAGGGCAGCCGTTGCCATCAGCAGCTGGCTGTGCCCGCGCACAGTAAGCTGCCGTCAAAAAAGGGTCTCTAGATCTGTGGCAAGCGATGAACGTTTCGATCGTCCGCCATCTTGCTGGTAGTTAAGTCGAGCGATGGCAACGGTTGCCCTTTTTTCAGCATTGGGAAAGGGTTGCGCCTCAAAGGGTTAAATTGAATCTGTTACACTTATTCTTTGACTGTCAGTTCAGTGACTTTAAAAGTATTTATTTGTTTATGATACTCAAACAAAAAAAAATTATTTACAAATTAGCAGTAGATGCTAATTTTTTACTCTCATTTTTTCCCCCACACAAGATATAGTTCATATGTACACTGTACACCTTTATAATTCTGTTGATTTTTCCGGATCATAAATACAGTCAACTTGCATTATAACAACACTATTTCATTGTCTATATTAAATGAATTAACAAACTTTTAAGTGGAATCCTTTTCATTATTTAATGATTTCAAACAACTTATACATACACAACGTTATACATATAGTACTTTAAATGAAGTAAAAAGTTTAAGCCTTAAAATAATAATCTGATGCAGTACAATTTTCTGTAAACATGATGAAAAATCATGTATAATCAGAAAATATAAATTAAATAAAAAATTTTAATTTAAAGAAATTTAAAAAATCAGCTGTGAAAAATCTAATATGTATTGTACAAAATTGAAGTATTTTGTAGATTTCTGCACTGCAAACAAACATGCTTAACTTTTTATCTGATGAAAACAGTAGTTGAATTCTGCTTGGTTTTAAACTCTTAGAAAACGACACTTTATCATGGAAGTCATTCTCTCTGTATAATTCTACGTCATTTTTTTTCATGGTTTATCCTTAATCACTGAACTTTTTCCAGATTAGTTGTACTTTCTGAATATATTAGGTGTACCGGAAAGTATTGTCGTTTTTTCGTATGTCAATATTTTGCCAAAGCATAAGTACTGAAACTTATAATACGAAATTTGGCAGGTACGTGAGTTTCATAGCATAGGCGCTAGAGAAGAGAACATCTTCCAAAATTCGTAACTTATGGGGGGATAGGGGGCCAAAATGTTCTTTTCACATAGCTTGCGTGATCTCAAAAGAGGAAAAGAGATATCCATAAAATTCTTGCTGTAAAATACAATACTCACGAATACCTAAAAATGGACTTCAGAACATTTTGAATGGAATCCTCCAAGGAGAGTAGACGAGAAAAAAGGGGGAGGGTGGCCATTTATATTGAGATAAAAAAAAAGTTACCTATAAAATTCTCGTTTTAAAACTTCAACAAATATGAGTGCTCTGCTCAGGCAAAGCTTTTTGTAATCCAATAATTATTGAAAATTTATTTGTTTGAATTTTGTGTAAAGCAACGACATTACTTTCCGGTACACCTGATAGAATGGGAAAATAATTATGAATCTGCTTCAAATAATTTTGTGGGTTGTCATATCAAAAGTTATACATTTCTTTCCTTTTTTTTTCCTATTAAATATAAACTTACATTTTTTTCATTATATGAAAGTGAATACGGAACTTTTCCTAAGCTTGTTATAACATGAGTCGACTGTAATAATAGTGATCATGAACCTTATGTTTGAGATGAGTCCTGGAGTATAGCAAAGTATATTTACACTTCAGATTCACTAGCCTTTTTGCGCTCTTTCTCGAAGCACTTGGAGGATGATTCTCCACTTACGGTAACTTTTGTTTTTCTGTCGTCAGAAGTCGAAACACCATTCGGGTCCAAAATTTTCACTTCGCCTAAAGCACACTGCCTTTCCAGCTTCAGTGGCTTGTTGGCGGCTGTTGCTGTTTCATCCGGCTTCCCAGCAGCCGATTCTCTCATGAGTCCTTTTCTCTTTTGAGCTCTTTCTAAGAAGAAGGACGCAGCCAAGGGTACGAGTGGATTGGTCAGAACTGCCTCTTCGTCTGGGGATCCAGAAGCCCTGCGCTCGGGGCTCCCAACGTTAGTTTTGTGCATCGCTAGCAGGGCTAGCCTTCTGGTGCGCAGGCGACGCCTTCTCAGTTGAGCGTTTATATCTTGGTCATCGTCATCCACCAGATTTGGATTGTATTTCTGATGAAGCTGGAAAAAAAAAAATAAAATAAATAAAATAAATCGATACCGTTCGATTGTTCTTATTGTAGAAGGAAGGAGAATTCATTGAAAAGTTAAAATATTTTTAACCCTTTAACGCTCAGTGTTCCCGCTCTGGGAACACCAAACTCTGACGTTTTGACTGTTGCCAGTCACGAAGAATAGATTGGATTTCTATAAAAATAGTGGCGGGTGACATAGCTCCACGAGAATCCTTTAATATGTCATTTCCCGTAAAAAAAGGGTCACGATTATTTTTGACAGCACTGACATCTGCTGAAAAATGGAAGACTGCGAGAACGGCTGGATAGATTGCCCAATGCTGGAAAAAGGGCAGCCGTTGCCATCGCTCGATTTAACAACCAGCAAGATGGCGGACGATTGAAACGTTCATCGCGTGCCACAGATCTAGAGACGCCTTTTTTGACGCAGCTGGCTGTGCCGCAGAGCCAGCTGCGTCAGAATGCGCCAGCTGCACTAGATGATAAGCTAACTAAAATTAAACATTTGTGCTAAGGCCTGCCCTGCCGAGCATATGCCCCTGCCAGGTGGTCAACCTGACGCGAACCCCCAGTGTTTAGTCCCCAAGCAAGCTTGTTCCTCATTTTATCAGTCCACTTAAGGGATGAAAGGCAGAGTCAACCTTGCCTAGCCCGGAAATGAAACACGGACTTGTGGAACGTCAGCAGAATGCGCTAACCCACTTGGTTTTTAATTTCAGGATAGGATCTTTATAACTAAAAGTCAAAGCCCGTTGTCGATGAAATTACAACAGGAGCTAGAGGAAATATTTGACGAAAATATAGCTACACTCCATATATTTAATTTTCGTCCACCTAAAGTAAATATTTTCATATTCAATTTTTATTATATCCCAAATCGAATTTCATGCTGTGCTGGAAACGTGCTGAAACTTTTCGCATTCAAAAGATTTCGGTTTGTGTAAACAGCCCCTCTAATATCAATGCTTCATTCAGACGATATCATTTTAATGAAAAACTAATAATAAACTATGTTATCTGGAAAACTATTTTAAACGAATTGGAATCGCAACTTTCCCTTCAAAGCCTGATAACCGTGACTTTAAGATGACGTCATGTCAATTGCGTCAGCTAATTTTGTCACGCAAATGATTCACTATTTTTACTTTTGGAAATTAAATAAAGCAGAAAATAGCGGAAAAACGCTTAAAAATGCGGGAACGGTTGATTTTCAGATTTTTTTAAAGTAGCGCAGATTGTTTTCTATATTTTCATACATAATTATGAAAAATTTCAAGCGGATCGTACAAACGATGTAGATGTTATTACGCTTTTTTGTGCTTTTTAATCTTGGTAAAAATTTTATCTTGGAGCAGATTGCCCAGAATTGTCACTGAGTCAGGGATCAGCAGGGTGCGAATTGACGGGGGGGGGATGCTGGAGATTGTCGCTGGCTGAAGAATGTAATATCCCTGACTAGAGAAATATTAATGGATCCCTGCCAGGGATACTATTTATCCCCTGCTGGAGAAATGTTAAAGTTAGTCTCAAATTCAACAGTGCCTAACGATTTTAAGTAATGAAAATAGAAATTCTTTTATTTACTAGACAAAGGAGCAAGTTACAAACATACCTTTGAAATCGATATATACATGCCTGATGCCACTTCTCATTCTGCAACAAATGAAGACTGCGAAATAAACGAACAAGCGCTGTTCCGCCGCGAGCTGAATTTGAGGGTGGACGTAGAATCGACATAGGCAGGAATATATGTGCACAGAAAATCGGGGGTTGACTTTTGCTTGAATTTAAGTCCCTTCCCAGACATGTTGGCATTTATTATATAATACTTAATATATTATGTGAGTGGAGCATTTTACGCCTTCCCTCCATTTTTTTTTCCTTTTCAAATGTCCCCTCCAGAAGAATGTTTTCTTTCAAATGTCCCCCCCCCCTGGAGTAAATGTTCAATTCGCACCCTGGGGATCAGCGTAACTATATCGTAGGATAGTTGACTGTGTTAATAATGCCTAACCGATGACATTAAGTTTTTTTTTTTTTTTTTTTTTTTTTTTGAGTGCGTGTGTCTCAACTCGATACATCTTAAGAAAGTTAAAATTGTCATTGGTTCTCATTTAGCTGAGTCATATGTGCATATTCAAAATTATTTCCGCGATCTTAAACATGGAAATATTTCAATTTCAGACGAAACTTTTCTCAGTCTTGCTGTTCATTGTAATTGTTACGTGTGCGTATTCACAATGAAACTAAGATTTACCTTGTTGTACGGGTTGTGGAGCAACGCTTTCTGCAGCAGCCTGGATGGATCATCTTCCTGAGTTTTGGCAAACATGGCGAGGGTAGTTTGTCGTTTCAGGAGCGGAGGTCTTTTCGGTAGAGCAGATGTGTCGGAATTCCGTTCTACGTGAGGGTAAAATTAAGAGAAACTCTCATGCATCATGAATCAAAATAAGCAATTAAATGAAGCTTTTTAAAAAAAAATAATAAAAGATTGGTATTTTGAAATTTTAATAGCGTTTCTATGTACTAGAAGTAGAGTTGGGTTACTTCCACAGGGGGGACAGAGGAAGAAATGGAAAAAAACTGAAGAAACCAACAGAAAAACAGAATTAAAAATGTATTAACTGTACAAAGGAATTAAGTATATTTAAAGTATAATTATATGAAACCCAGTCTGAAAAAACTTAATGCTAAAAATAATATTCGAACAAAATATATATTTAATAAAAATAAACTTTAGATTCAACAGTTGGTTACAACATTAGGGTTAGGAGGCGAGAAATCATTTTTAGAAAAAAAAAAAAATTGCCTACCAAATTTTTATTGTTCATATAAAAATGCATCATTCTAAAGATTCTATTGCGCAACGCATTCAATAAATGAATTTCTAATTATTTATACTAATATGCACCCTCAATGCTGATTTTAAAAGCTTTTCTTTGAGGATGTTGATAAAATTGTTTAATTCAGAAATTTTTGTAAATCAGTTCTTTTAATAAAATGGTCGTATATAAAAAGGACTATCTTTATTTTAAAACGTTTCATTCTGCAGTAGCAGTGGCGTAGGAAAGGGGTGGGCTCAGGGTCTCGAATCCCCCCTCCCCCCATACCTTTAGGGGAGAGCTGAGAATAACCACAGATCAGCCCAAAATGGTACTGTTTTCAGTTTCTAGAATAGATGTTAACATACTGACCCTATCCCCCCCCCCCTTCGCATGGACTTATTAAACTGCTACGTGTCTGTACAGTTGGTAAATGATCTACCAAAACTATTTAATATTGTTGAATAAAATTAATTAGCAAATACTAATATATTGATAAAACTGAAATTGATAGTTTTTAATTGATTTTTTCAGTTTTAGATTTTTTTTTTTCCTTCAGTTACCCAGTTATTGAAGAGCTTTAGGCATCTTGGCTAAAATTGACGATATTATTAATTTTGTATGTTATTTTATATATCTAATTAAATTTTCTTTAAATTATCTATAAAAACTTTTTGAGCATTTACTGTATCTTATACCTTTGCAATTTATATTAGTGAATTTCTTCAAGAAAACCAGTTTCTTCCATTTTTTCAACTATGAAGAAATCTAGAGGGCCCGAAAGTAATGAAAATTTTTTATTCATGTCATTATTCCGACTAGCCTAAACTACTGAAGATAACGTTACGAAATTTTGTTTGTATGTGCGGTTTGTAAATTATATAAACAAAATTTCGTACTTTTACATAATTGATCAATTTTTTACTTAAATTTAAAATGCATTTCACACGAAGAATGAAATTTTAAAAAAAGGTACAAAGGAAATGTTTTAAGATAAACAAAAGTCGATATTAAATATAGTACGTTTCTGAAAAGTGACAAGAGATTAAATTAAAACCCAGATTCGTTATGCACATTTTATGGTTTCTATGTGCATATGTCGGTGCACAAGTACAGTGCTTCTTTACAATGGCTATTAATTCTGTAAGAATGTTGACTAGATTGGTTTAAGGTGTCAGCCATATTTCTAAAGGCAAAATAATCTGAATGAATGGAAAAACTGTCAGTTCTGTTGAATAATACCTTCATTAACATAGCTAAAGATAACTTCACTGGACTAACCCATTCAAATCATTTTGTAAGGGTACTACCCTCTGTACTATTCGAGTCAGTCGCAGTCTGATTAAAACCTGGCGAGTCCTAAAGGTACCACCAATGGTGCCACCAATTTCTGACTAAGGTGCCACCAATTTCTGACTAAGATAATTTAGAATTTCTAAAACAACAAAAAGTATTTAATGTACCCCAAGACAGTTAATGAACAAAGAAAAAGTAAAATTTAAGGGGGGGGGATCAGGCTTTGTGCCGAGTTAAGACAATCTATTTAAAAATCGTTTACAATTGTCCTTTGAACATTTCCCCATCATGTGCAGTACATGTGGAATAAAAGCAGATATTTGATATTAGTTGTCTCTGCAAATAACAAACCTTTATGTTTAAAAATCTGTCGTAGAAACATTTTTTGCCACAACTTCTTAACTGATAAGAGTCATGAGACATAAGAGTAGCATTAGTGACTGAAAAGTTTTGAGGCTTCCTTAACATATTCAAGGTAAGAATAACGAACTTTCTCCAGTTTTTAAAATAAATGGTTTTGGAAACAAAGCTGGGAAAGGAGGTCACGTAACCTCTTTCCCCCATAATCATCTGCAAAAGATAGACTGAATTTCGAATACTCCAGAGCGTTTTGCGAAATGCACCATTTTATACTCTGAAAATCAATAAATATTCGCATTCTGAGGTCAGTAAGTCTTAATTTGTGCAATAACAGTTTTCTGTACGCTTTCAAAGAGCGTATATATTCTTTTTGAAAGCATGTATGCATGCCAGACAAATTCTTATAATAAACGCGCCTTCAATTAATGGTGAAGAGTGTCCAGTTTCATAATTAAATGAGATTCCAGTAATGTGAGTGTCCCTCTCAAATCTTTTATTTTGGTATTTAATGCTTTGTTGAGGCAGAAGGTTCAAAATTCGACTCTTTATTGTCTCTTGTCATTATTTTGGTTAAATATTCAAGTACTGTCACATGTGAGTTTTGTGGACACTCACCTATATGTCCGCTCTGTTTCACAGCAGATAAGACTCTGCTCCACAAGAGATCGCCCGGAACTTTAGCTGTACCTACAAAATATAGTTATTACATTTGATCGACGAAGATTGAGAATTCAGCTTTAGGGGAGATTAACTGTCGCAATAGCCGGAACAAGAAATAGCCAGAAGTATGCATGAGAGGAGAGTTCTGTTGAAGCTTACACTAGATTAAGAAGCACATAAAGTACCAACATTTTATTTTATTTTTAAAGTAATGCACTACATGCTGTAGCATCTTTAAAGCTTCGAAAATTCGTCATTTTCTTTCCTCAAAGAACGTTATTTTATTGAAAAGGAAAATTTGAAAAAATAGCAGAAGCGTCTTTCTTGAGAGTTGAAGGCAAGCATTTTTATCATTTCATTACGAAAAAGTTTGAAGGAAGTTTATTAAATAAATATGTTAAAGTTCTTTTAAAAATTCATGAAGCGTTTCTCTAAACACTTCTATTGAACACGACAGCACACCTTAGAATTCAAAACATGATATTCACTGGTGATGAATCTGGTCCTCCAATAATTTTAGTGGTCTTCTTAGCTGAGATATAACTGTGGCTTTCAGGACCTTGGTTCAATCAATCTAAAATCGCTTGCTGGCCGTTTTTTTAATATAAATGGAATGCAAGTCAAATTTTGAAAATTCTTCCACTATTTGACATCACTAGGCTAATAATAGATTCTAACCATTTTAAGCGAAGTAGCTATGGCTTCTAGTAGCCAAGTTCTAACATTTTCACTGTCGATCAAAAAATACAACAGCCTATTCCTGTCGTTTCAGATGCACTATGTTAGATCTGCATAAAATGCTAAAAGTTAACAAAGTGTCAGACAAATCTATCGCCTATATCATAGATATTTTTGAGCAAAGGTCATCAACTGTTCATTGAAATGATATTGAAAATTTATTCTTTACTCTAACCATCTGCAAGAACTATAGAATGTGTTTGAAATGGTTCCTCCGGAATGAATAAGCAAGTATCTGTATAAGCATAAATGTGGAATGAAAAATAAAGTGTCTCGTCTTGTTTCACAGTTAAATTTATTTTCTCATTTTTCGCAGAGAAATTTCTTGTTTCGTCTCGTGCAAACTTTCTCGTTTGTTTCTTAGGGCTTAGATTTTGTTGCATATCTTTATCTGCGTCGAATGTTATCGAAATTTACTTTCACCACATTCATTTATTCGAAGAGAAGCAATGGCACAAATATATTTACCAGTTGCACATAAATATTTAAGAAGTGCTAGAAAAATGAGTTGTCTCTAAACTGATGCGAAGATACATTTCCTGAGCTAGTAAATCGAATAGCATTTCTCAGACATAATAGGCATATTCAGTCTGGCAGAGATGGTGTAGAAAAATTAGAGTCAGAAGGTTAAGAAATGGAACTGGATCTCGTGAAAAAACCGCGAGTTTACTTCTTGCACATATCCCATACACATTAGGTCATGAGTGCAGACTTCTACGCTAAGCAAAGATTCTCACAATATTAAAATTAAATCTCTTCTCAGAGAGAAAAATTCGTCTAGCAAGTACATTAAAAACGTTGTCTTAAGCCGCCTCGTTTCTTACCCAACTCTAAGCAACTTTGACTCCAACAGACAAGAGTCATGAGGCAGTCTAAAAAAAGTCGGTATAATTTACTTGCTCTATGTTATTACAAATGAACTCTGTAAAAATTTACGTGAACACTGTTTTCAAAATAAGCCATCAGAATCGAAGATGTAGAGTTATACAAAACATGACGTATTTACATAGCTCGTCAGCAACGAACCTATGTTGCTTGCCCCAGGGAAGCAAATTTAGTGTTTAAGAATATTTCGCAAAGAGGAAATTCCGTTTAAAATCAAAACTATTTTTTTTCTTTTGTAGTTGCTACAAAATATTGTCGCATTTGTAAATTCAGGTGCATTTATCTTGTAGTATGTTTTAATTTTCTATTTTTTTTCAAGTAGAACTAGTAGAAACTATAGGGAAAAATCTTCAATACATGTGAAAACGCTAATCAAGTCCGCTTTATAAAATATTTCTTCGTCAAGAAGTTACAAGTAGATAACAATAAGATGCTGTCAGAACACCCTTGTATATGTAAAATGTTCTAAATAAAAAAATACGCTAAAAGTATAAAGAATTGTAAGCATTAACATTAATTATAAAAAAATATTATTTGCGATGCATAGATTTCAAAAATAAATTCTATAGATTTATTTATAGAAAGAAAGATTTATATAACTAAAAAAAGTTAGTTCTATTTATACTTTATGCAAGCAAGATAAGTAATTCATTTATTAATATAAAGCACAAAAGTAAGCTGCTCAAATGGTATTAAAGACACGACTACATATGCCTCTTTTCAGAAATTTTCTAAAGCTAATAATTCGACTGCCTAGATTTAAAGAATACACTTGGCACCTATCACTATTCGTAAGCAGCATTTTTAATGAACTCACTTACCAGGTAAGGGAATCCTCAAATGTCGAGCAGCTTAGAAAAAGACGAAAAGAAAGTAAATCATAGCAACAGCATGTGGCTACTAAAATTTGTGAGCAGTTAAGCTCTAAGGTTAATCACATTACTACTATGCAAAAGTAGTTCATGCAGTCATGCTGATTTTCTGCAGCCGTAGTGCATGCTTGATGGAACTTGGAATTGAAAACTGGCATGCAAAGGAATTGTTACCACATGACTTACCCCCTCTTGCAAACTTTACGAAAGAGCGGCCAGCTTAAGGAAAACAACAGTTAATATCACATGAACAAGAAATCACAAGTTTACTCAGATTAATTAATTACATTTTCTACTGTAAAATGAAAGAGGTGTGATCAAAAAGTATCTGGAGCAGTCATGAAAGGCCGACCCTGCATCTTTATTAAACTTAATTTGGCAAATAGTTTGGACTGATAGGAATTTTATCAGCTATGTTTTATTTCAATATTTTAATTTTTCGACAGCATCCTCTCTTTAGAGAAAAGCTTATTTCGTTGCCTAAGCCAGAGGTTCCCAAACTTTTTTCTTCGCGGCACTCTTCTCAGGCTAAAAACTTTCGCGGCAGGTTACCTTTACAGCAGTATGAATATGAAGTTTAGAATGAAACAGTTTGAATGCATTTTTCATTATTTCTTTTGTGCTTAAAGGGGTAACCATCAAGAAAGCATTCAAGTATTCTCTTGGGAAAACCATATAGAATTTTGCCTCCTCCCCTCCCCCCCCCCCCCCCTCTCAGGGAGTTCTTGTAAAAGAGAGACTATAGGACACTGAACTCTCTCGAACTCGACAGAAATATTTTTCTTTTAGCCCACTGGTCGTCGGCTTGGCTTAATTTTTTGTAGGATATCGGCTCAAACAAAACTTTTTGATTATACTCCACAAAATGTTTCTTGATTATCTCTACGGCACCCTGGGGTGCCGCGGCACACAGTTTGGGAGCCTCTGGCCTAAGTAATATCAGCTATAATGATAATCAATACACAAGGCTGATGAATTGTTTGTGTATTGAGAAAAGCAGCGTTGCGATTTCTAAATTGGGCCGTTTCTGGCGAAACTTGAGCATGTATATATGTTAGTTTCAAAGGGAAAAAAGTGAAGAATCACAAGATATAATTTCGTAAAGATAATACACTATAACGTTAGAAAATTCACAAATTTGCTATATAGTGTTCTAAGTGCTCCAGATATTTCTTGATTGCATTTCATGCCAGTAATTTCATTAAAGATTGCGTTAATGGTTGGGTATCTTCAAATTCTTGGAGTAATGCAATAAATAGTTAACTCCAAATACTTTCGTGGACCCCATACTGTATTTGTTATTCAAGAGGGGACCATGATTAATGTTTTGACGGGTGATGTAGAGAAAAGAAAAAAAATCTACTTTCTAGGAGTAATTAACATTTTTAAAAGATGTTTAAAAATAATCGATTTTTTTTTGTTAAATAGACTACCCAACGCTGAGAAAGTGCAATCGTTGCCATCGATCCATTTAATTACCAACAACAAGGCGGTTAATCTAGCATCACAGAGCTAAAGAAGTTTTCTGACCGAGCTGGTCGTGCAGTCAGCTGTGTACATTTTGTGTACACAGCTGGGAGTGGGATGTAGAAACTGCAGTGAACAATGAAGCAAAAAGTGCTTGAATTCGTGTTCAGTGATCATGTAATTTAGGAATACAACAGAAATTGCAGCAGTTCTTGCGGGTTTCTTTTTCTTTCCCAACAAAATTTTACAGTGTATGTAAAATAAATGGGAGCAAGAACGTCTAGTAGGTGGGTGAATTTCTTCAAATATTTAGAGTCGTTTATTGTTTAGTCGTGGTATCTGTTTATGTATTAATGAAAGTATATCTTATTTCCATCTCTATGGAAATAGAAGAGCTATAACGACCGTTTTAATAGCATTTTATTCACGTCATCAGTTCCGCCAGTAAAATATACGGTATTCTTACAATAGAGTAGTAATTGTCGCTTTTGTTTTTATAAATTGCCTTAAATTTAGGGCTTGGGCTCTGAATTTAATAATGTCATTCCGGTTCATCTCTACAAAGTAAAAACGAATTAAACACCTATTTTGACCAACCACGAGTCCATTTTGAGTAGCTTATTTTTTTTTTTTTTTCGTGACGTCTGTGCGTACGTACGTACACGCATAACCCAAAAACTATTAGACGTAGAATATTGAAATTTTATACTTAGGACTGTTGCAAATCTAGTTGTGCACCTCCCTTTCTGGTTGCAATCGAATGATTAGTTTATTTATAGGGTCGCCGAAAAGACTTTCAAATACTTCAATACAGTATGATCTCGCAGGTCTGTAGACAGTGATGTCCAAAATCCTGCCAACTGTCATATTTCTTGCCGAGTTTTGGCGAAATGTCGTCAAATTTGATGCCAAAATAAGTTTTTAAAGCTGATTCCAGCTTGGCGATATATCTCTTATATTTGTCGAGAAATCCCCAAACCTTAATACTATTGAAGTTTCCTATCTCAGTTCAAAAAGAAAAAAGTTTGATGAAGTGCATCAAAAATTTATTTACAGGGCCACCCAAAACACTTTCATCAATCTAAGGTCTATGGCCAGCTTCAATACATTAAAAGTGGATGAAGAGTCATTGTATGGGCCATGCCCAAAATCTCGTCAACTGCCGCCAAGCCTTCAGAGTTTCTGCGAAATATCGCCAAATTGGGCACGAAAAATAAGTTTCTAAAACTGAACCCAACTTGGTGATGTCTCTTTTATTTGGAGAGAAATTGGCAAACCTTAGTTATTTTATTGTATCTTCATTTAAAATTAAATAAATTGGAATGAAGAGCATCAACAATTTATATGATTTAATAGTACAAGGAATTCATGTGGTGCCCCACATCATATTTTTTTTCCCAAGTAACGCAGCTACTGTACAAGGAAAATAGAAAAGAGCAATTTGTGAGACTCGATAACAAAGCTTCTAAACTTTTCTCTTAAAATATATGGTAGGTACGCGAAAGAATATATGTTAGAGCAAAAGGAATGCGAAATGTCACTCTATGCGAAATTTACAACGAATTTAGTGAACTTCTTAAAAGTTTACCGAAAAGAAATTGCGAGATGAGATTATTTTTGCAACTTTTATGCTGATTGGCCGCAGATATTTTGACATGCGAGGTGAGCGGGAAGTAACTCTGGGAGTTAATATGTAGAGAGCGTTAGCGAAGGGGGTCATATTGTTTCAAAAATAAGGACTATTATCATGCGGAAATCAGTGTTGGGAAAGACAAGGTAAATTCCAGTGACAAGCTAAAGTACTTTTTATGATACGCAACCTTTTCTTTTCTTTCTTTCTTCCTTTCGTTTTTCTTTTTTCTCTGTAAAAATGACATGAATGAGAAAAATGAATTTGTGTTTATTGATTTAATTATTTTGTTTTGAGACTGAGATGTTAGCGTTCATGTCCAATTTAAAGAATTAAGGAAATTTCAAAGACATGGATAATCATTTTGCTTAGTTTAAAAAAATATACTAGCGACTGAAGCAATATTATTAACAATCTATAAACAAGCAAATATGTGTTACAATATCTAGAGTAAAATTTGTAAATATATTTTTTAGCAGAACTTTTTTAAAAATTTACTACCCCTATAGGTAATTAGTTCTTAACATCCAAAAACGATCCGTCGCAATTTCTAAAGATTCATACCCCATTTGTAGATGTTATTAAATACATGGTAATTTTAAAATGCACTATTTGCAAAAGATTTAAAGCATTTACCATTGCAAACTGTTACTGTCGTTCATTATTTTGTTTTCCGATGAAAAAATAACTTTTATGCTGCAAAATTTTTTTTTCAAAATGGAATACTAAATTGAATTGTTTTAGAAACAACATTTTAAAGAAATGTATCGTACTGAAACTGCCATCTCAACTATTTACCTTCGTTTTCTTGATACCTTATTCTCAGTTAAAATTTAATAGTAACTATCACTTTAGCTTACAAGTTGCTAAGCAAATGTTTGATGCTCGACTTTTTGAAGTGAAAGGTCACTGTGGCTAGGGTATAAGTTTGATTTTCTGAATGTTGATACAAAGTTGCGGTTGATAGAAGAGAGGCGATGAAACGATCGCACATACCTTGAGCGCACTTAAACCCAACGCTGAACTCATGTTTCTTTCGCTGCTATAATGTGGTTATTTATTAAATTGTATTATTTCATATACTTTGCGTGTGTTTATTTCTTGCCCTCATTTATATCTAGTGTCTATACCATTTTCTCCATACCACGCAAGATGTTTCACATGTAATGCTACCGCTATATGTTCTCCCTCTCATTTCCACGCGCTTAAAAATCATTGAGCCAGAAAAATATAATGTATTCCACATTTCCTAGCAATTTCACTCGAGTTTGAAAAATAAATAAATAAACAAACAAACAAGTCAGTTAACTGGAGCTTAACTTGACCCTGCTGTTAAAGAAGAGAAAAAGTAATTTCTTACTTCTCTTGCCCTTCAGCGGTTTTTCCTCTTCAGCATCTAAGTCAAACCTGGCACTGAACCTCCTGAGAATAAGCCTGTCGGGGTCTTCCCTTGCCTCTCTGTCTTGCATTTCCTGATCTTGACTATCTTCATCTTCTTCGCTGACTGGTGGAATAACTTCTAGTACGTCATCCGTTTCGTCCGTTGAGAGTCTAGTTGGAGGGAGAACGAAACTGAACAACAAGGAAACCGATTCCATGACAGTTTATTCATTAAAAGGATATTGGTAAATTTTTTATGAATTTAGGTTTAACATTTGAAGACCGAGTAATTGGTATATCGGGCCGCTGTAGTCCAATTGGGAGAGGCGTCGGTCTCGCAGCCGAAAAGTTGCAAGACCGAAGACCGCCTAACGATCGGTAGTGCTGCCATCTATCGGCTCCTGAATGAGGTACAAATGAACCGTTCGAGAGTCTGTGGTAGATGTGAACACTCTTGGCACGTACTGCCGCAATCGATCTAATCTGGATTTGGGGTTAGTACAAAATGCTATAAAGTAGAGGTGCCGAAGTCCCCAGAAGATCGGTATATCAGTTATAGTACCAGGAAACAAAGACACAAACAATGCGTCAGATTGGAAAGTTCAATATTATTTTTTAAATTTCTTTTGAAGAATAATTTAGATGTATGTAATTTACAAGATATTTTATGTAATTTAAATCCTAGGTATATTCACACACGTGATGCCAAAAGTCTGAGAAACAAGTCTTTTAAATGTTTGTAAATGGAAAAAAAAAAAAAAAAAAAAAAACAAGTATCTTAAAACAAGTTTTTGGTCTTCAAAACTTAACGTACAAAAAATAGAAGAAACTAGTTTTTACTCAGTAAATTGGTGGTTAATTGAAGATTTTTTTTTTTTTTTTGACACTGTCAAAACTTTTATAACAAAGAAAACTATAATCTGTCTAATAATAAAATGATATTAACAAGATTATAAAATATTTCCTATAGGAACAAACAGTGTGATTTTTGGGATTTGAAGAGTTCTACAAAATTTAATTGAGAGCTAACATAAGCTATACCTTAATGCGTTTTCTATTAGAGATTGCGAGAAATCCAAGTATTCGAAACATTCAATAAAACAAAACCAAACTAAGGATTGCTCAGCGTTGATAAATTTGATTAATGCATTATTATGATCTCATAGTTGAAAATGCATAATTATCAAGCAGTAAAATTTCAGCAGAGAATCTTAATTACAATAAGTGTTTTGACAAAAGCGAACAAATTAACGAAAGCAAGCATCCCAATTATTGGATTTTATTTACACATAACACTTACTTATTTAGAAGTAAAGGTTTCTGATCTTCTATAGCTGCAGCAGGCCCGTAGAGATGGGCAAAATGATCCCTAAAATGTAACAGATTAAAAAAAAAATCATGATTATAAAAATGCATGATTCATAATGCAGTAATTAAAAAATATCTCTAACGCAAAGATTAAATTAAATAACTTTGAAATAAAAGATATTAGTAAAAAAATAAATAAATGAAGCTTTTATTTAAAGACACTGGGTCGTAGCTGAACTAACTCGATAACGGGGATCCTTTTGTGTATGCGCTTGAGCATCAGTTGCGTCAAAAAGCTCTTTAGCTCTGTGGCGCACAATTGGCGATTCTATTGACCGCCATGTTGCTGGTAGTGAAATCGAAGGATGGCAATCGTTTAGTCAGCTGTCAGGCGCCCGTTGAAAATGATGACTATAACAAACAGTTTTAATTTAATGTACACGAACTATTTATTAGCACGGTGCTTTAATCCATTTTATCATAGCAGTAAACAGTTTGTTTTTAAAATTCATAATCTTGTGTTGCCATTACATGACAAAAAAATAAAAATTAAAGATTATGCTCCAGTCTAAAAATACAGACGACTCAGGTGTGATTTGAAATTTTCAGTTTAAATACTTAAATTCTCCATGTTTCAACTGAAGAAAATCTAGGTTTTTTTTTAAAATCTTGTAAAAAATGTCTAATTGGCATCTCGAGGAGTTAATTAGAATCGCACAACTTCTACTTTGATTCGAAATATATTTTAAGTCACAATTGATCAATCTTATGGAATTTAGTTCATTTTGGTTAGTTCACTGAGTTATCTTCTAACGAGGTAGTATTGAAGCTTACGGCAAAGGTGATTTTTTTTTCTACACATAGGACCGTTATGGAAGAACGCAATCCTACGTTAAAATATTTTTTTGGGATCGTTAGAACTATAAACAGCCTTACTCGAGCATCATCCTCGTGTAGACTCGAGTCAGATTGCTTTCGGTGCTGCTGCATATGAGCCACTTCCTGATGTACTTCTTATTGTAGTGTAAAAGAAGTTGCTGAAAGGATTTGGAAAACGAAATTGAGAATTTGCTCTAAAATAAAGTCTTTATAACTACAAAAAATAAAGCTTGCAGAAATACTGAATACTTCAAGCGACTGCAAATCGATTTCATTAACGAATTTTCTTGAAATGCAAAAAGTATGTTCAAAGCAGCTAAGTATGTATAGCTAGCATATACCGGTATGTCATAATTTAGTGCAAAAAAGATCACATGAATTTTGGCTTTTTTTTTGCACTCAGCATTATGCTGAAAAAATAATTTAAGTCTGAATCTAGGACCAACTGTTTATAGAAAACAGAAATCGGCCAACTTATAAATTAGTCGGTAATTTATGTATTCGTTTAGCGAATTTTATAAGAATCCTTTGAGTGACTTTTCTATAGAAAAATCAACAAAAACGAAAAAAATCAAAACCATACCTTGAAGTTAGTTAAGTTTTATTTGTAACTTTACATTACTGATCCTAGGATAAAAATCTTTCTGTATTTGTAGAAAAAAAGAAGAGCTGGACTTTTTGTCGGAGAGATAGATGCATTTTACAACTTTAAAAATGATTGCTCTGAATTCAGTTTCGAATGCTGCATGTTCTATAGTTGCAATGTTAAAATTTTACTCTAGTTGTTCTTTTACTTGTCAAACTTTTTTCCAGAACTGTTTAGAAAGTTAAAAAAAAACATTCTTTCTTAAAATAATTACCTTCCAATAATTTCCACCATGATCTCCCGTAACTTCTTCAACACCAGCCATCACATGATCCAACAACTGAAAAGAAGAAAATCCATGCCTAAAACGATTTGTTGCACATAACTTATTATTCAAGCAAATATTTTCATTCTCTGAGGTTCATCATGAATGGTGAAAGTTTTTGAGCATTTGGTTGTACAAGTATGGAATGACAACCACACTATTACAGTGTGCCGTGTAAAGTTTTGACAATAGATTTGTTGTGCCATCAGCAAGTGTCAAAACGCGTATGCGGATGGATCGAAAAATTTGTACACTGTGTGATGTATCGAAAAATTTTGCACAGTATTGTATTGCTCAGAGTCGACAACTTTACAAGATTTTCGTGTATGGGTGCTCTAGGTAGACTATTTAAAAAAAAAACCATTTGCTGCTCAAAAATCGATCAATACATATTAATGACCATGTCATTTTATCTCTCACCCCCTTTAATGAAAATCGTCCGAAAAATGTGTCCCAAAAATGCGACATAAAAGTAAGAATAAATTGTTGAGTATTGAATTGTTTATTTTTTTACTGTGCAATGTCTTATTCTCCTGAATTCCGTATCCCTCAATAAACATTTATCTACTTACATGTGACATAAAAGTAAGAATAAATTGTTGAGTATTGAATTGTTTATTTTTTTATTGTGCAATGTATTATCGTCCTGAATTCTGTATCCTTCAATAAACATTTATCTACTTAACTGTAACTCTGCTCGCGAACGCATTCTTTTTACTTCTTCTATACATTTTTTCCTTCTTGATGTTACCTTGTTATTTGATGTGCCTGTTTCTTCTGTTCTAATTTAATAAAGTAAATGTTATGTTAAAATCTCACGCTTACTATGCTTGTGCCATAACTCTGCTAACATTTCTAAAAGGTTACGGACACCAGATGGATTAATTTATTTAATTGCTGATTTTTAACGTTCGTTTCAAGGCTGCATCATTCATCCTCAAAATGGCGACTGGAACTTGGCGAATTCAAACGCTAAATAAAGATAATTACGAAACATGGAAAATGCAAATGAAAGCGCTTTTAAATAAAGAATGATGCCTGGATTTATGCATCAGGTTCAAAGCCTAAACCTGAAGTTTTGGAAAATCACGAAAAATCGCAAGAAGAGTTCGATACGTGGGTCCAAATGGACGAAAAAGCAAAAGCAGATATAATTCTATGTATATCGCCATCTGACTCAAGGTATATCGCCATCTGACTCAAACAAATAAAAAATTGTGACACTTCATCAGATGTCTGGAAAAAACTGGGAGAAATCTGTCAGTCTAAAGGACCTGTTCGTAAAGCTGCATTACTGAAATCTTTAATTCAATATAAGATACCCGACTCGTCTAATGGAATTCACAACAATTTGAGAAAACTCTTCGACATAGTGAACTGACTTTCAGAAATGGATATTAAAATAGACCGCGACTTGCTGACTGTAATGCTGTTATATAGCCTCCCTTCTACTTTCGACAATTTCCGATGTGCTATGGAATCAAGAGATGAACTTCGAAGCCAGAAATACTCAGAATCAAAGTAGTGGAAGAATTCAATGCCAGGCGTAACTATGATAGACAAGCGGAAGACTCGGGTGCTTTCGTGGCTGCTCCTAGAAAACCTGCGTCTAAAAACAAAAATTATGGAAAATACTCGGGCCAGTCGACTCATAAAATTAAGGATGCATCAAGAATAACTTGTAAAAGGTGTAAATGCATCGGGCACTGGGCTAGCGAACGTGAAAGTGGAAAAAAGAATAATTTTAAACATAAGCCTAACAGCCTGGGATTCTTATCCACTCTGGATGACTCCCAATAGGGTTACCAGGCGAAATACAGCAACCCTACTCACCTAAAGCTCTCTCAACAATATCAAATAACGAAAAGCAAAATTTTTGGTGTGTTAAGATAGATACTAAAAATTATGTAAGTTACTTCAGTTATCATCGACCCACGTTTGCAATTGCAAGGAGATAAGATCAGGAAACCTTCCTACTTCCAGTCGATGAAAGAAATGTAAAGGAAGAATAAAAGAACAAGAAAAGGGGTGAGAGATAAAATGACATAGTCAATTAATATCGTTTTAATATGTCAGTAATGAAACTAAAAAATTAGGGGGGTTCAGGGGGGGGGTTCTCCGACGAGGCTCGAAGAGCCGAGTTTATATATATTATATATATTTGCCAAGCGTCTGCCTAGAAAATCCCATACATGCTCGATGGGATTGAGATCCGGAGATCGTGCCGGCCAATCCATACGTTCAATATCCTCACTCTCTAAGAGCTGTTCCAGCAGCTACTGTGCGATGACATGGTGCATTGTCATCCATGAAAAGGAACTGCGGACCCATAGCGCCTCTATAAAGACGCACATATGGAAGAAGAATCTCGTTACAATAACGGGTCCCGTTGACTGAACCTGCGTCGAAGATGTGAAGGTCTGTACGACTACCAAGCATGATGCCTCCCCAAACGAGAACACCGCCACCTCCATACCTGTCCCTTTCAAGGATGTTCGAGGGATGATTGCGGCTTCCCCGCTCTCTCCAGATGAGTATGCGATGAGAATCGCTACTCAGACTGAATCTGCTCTCATCTGTAAAGAGTACTCGTCCCCATTCATTGTCTCTCCAATTCCGGTGTTCCCGGCACCACAGAGAACGCCTTCTCCGATGGGCAGGCGTTAGAGGTACACACCGTACAGGGCGTCGTGCAAACAGACCACCACCGTGCAGTCTTCTGGCCACGGTAAAACGCGATATCGGTCGTCCAGTCGCCTGTGTCTTGTGTCTAGCGATTTCTCCCGCTGTCTGCCGCCTGTTTCTTCTGGCCTGTAAGGCAATATACCGGTCATCTGCGGGTGTGGTTCCTCGTGGACGACCACTACTAAACCCCCGGATAGCTGTTCCTGTAGTTTGAAATTGTCTCCAAAGTCGTGAAACGATGCTGTGAGCAATTCCGAACTCTGCAGCCACACTTGTCACACTGCGGCCTTCCTCCAACTTCCCAATGATTCGACCTCGGGTAAAAGCATCCAGATGTCTTCTAACAGATTGATTATTCGCCATTTCTCGCTGAGGCAGCAACTCGGTGTGATTCTAACTGCTATACGGCGTGCAATCTCTTTGCCAGAAATACTGATCTTACACCGACAACATGCTTTATACTACTCAGACACTCCCCCATTACGTCTACCTGCATATCTGCGCATGTGCTACCGTACATCACCTCACTTAATCTCCTGATTGATCTTTCTGTCCGCTCTGCCTCTTCGTTCTATATATATATATCAGTGGCGTAGCCAAGGGGGGAGTTAGGTGGGTGTCACAACACTCCATGAGGAATTTTTTTGCCATACAAATTGTATATTCCCCACTTCCTTATCGCACACTCGTATACATATATGCGAGTTGCAGTATTGCAGTAGTCGTACCCCCCCATGAAATATTTCTGGCTACGCCACTGATATATACATAATATATAAACATGACAATGCCTTATTATTTACAGCAAAGTCTGTTCCCGACACTTTGGAAGAACTCACCTGTGAAGTTCTACACCATATACGACATGACCGCCAAACTTGGTTCCTTCCGATTATCAGTTGTTTGCAGAGACGGTTTTACAGTTCACACAGTTGCCAACTAGAGCTTTATTTTTACTGACGCGGCATACAAAAACTGGCCGAAAGATGGGGAAAATGTGTAACTAGCGATAGAGCGTACTTTAAATAAAATTGCTTTTAATCATTCTTCTAAGTCTAAAATTTCTTTTTTTCTCAAAAGAGTTAAAAATGAATGAAATAAAAACCCGAATTTCATAATTGCACTTATGTATTCTTTCAGCTTACCTTTTTATTGACCTCTGTAAATAAGCTACTTGTATTTTTAGCAGCCTGTCGTCGGATTTTCAATAGATCCACCAAAGGCTTAATAGTTGCTCCCTAAGAAAAAAATATATATTAAACCCGAAAATATATTAATTTCCACTTCTTTTAGGATATACAAAGAAGATCAAAAATAGGTTTATCATTTTCGATAAGCTGGTAATATCTAAATATAGAAGACAACAAACTTACTATGCGGAAGGGTTGGCTCTAGAATGTTCTTCACAGTAGCCAATGCAGTGGCCACTTTAAGGATGTGTTATGGACATAATCCTTATGTTAAAAATGAAAAATTTATAGACCCTATGCTAAAAATTCTTCGACAAGAAGAGGAGGGGTTAAACCCCGTTCTCGCGTTCGCCACTGATACAAAATGATACCGCAATTAACCAGAAGTCCAAAAACTGTCAAAAATCCAAAGTTCCACGCATTTCTGACTTTAAAGCCTTTACAATGTGAATATTTACTCTTATGTACAATTGTTAAGGAACTGCAATTAAAGAAAATATTGCATAAATATAATAAGTTTTTCCAAAATAATCGAATCAATTTTCTACACAATAATCGAAATAATTGTGTTTTCCACTTATTAAGATAATTGATTAAATGGCAAGTTGTTTAGGGAAATTTTACGTTTTTGTCTTACAGGAGCTAGGTAATAGGCAGAGCTGTTTGCGTCATAAATGCTAACCCCACACTTTCTCAAAAGAATATCACAGTTGGAATTTAATAACAGTTTGATTTGTTAATAAAGGCCACTGATTATATATTCATCAAACTAAATATAGTCAACTACAGCTATATGTTACAAGTAATAATTCTAGCTAGAATAATGATAACATCACAAGCAATCCAAAACAAAATAATTTTTCTAATTAAAAAACTTGCGAAAGATCTCTAAAACGACTGCTCGTGGAAATGTTGAATGGAAATGTTTTAAGAGGAGAATACAAGAATTTTAATGAAACTGCAACTAAATTGAATGGAAAATACATTTTAATTTTTTGACTATAATTATCATTCAGACTTCATTCTGTTTACAGCGCATGAACATAAAAGAATCCGGATATCTTTATTTGAAAAGTTCTAGACAACCACTATTGTTAAGCTTATAGTTAACGGACTTGTACATATTCCACTGGGACAAAATGTGCTTGGAATTCTTGATTACTTGTTCTTTCGATGCTCACCAGACCTTTCAAGTGGCTTTAGATGAAAAACGGCTGACATGATTTCCCATGTTACTTCCGAGAAAGTTATCTTAGATGTCAAAGAACTTTATCAAACTGATTATGTCTGAGAAGAAGGGCGTGAAATTTACAGCATGAATAGCACATAATTGAATACGCGGTTTCCCTCCCTATACTTGAATATTGATTCCAGCATTTTATGAATGGTTTTCTGTAAGCCAAAGGTGCATTTTCGTATTTTAACCCTTTGACGATATGTGGTTGCGCCGTGGCTCCACCTTATTTCAGTGTTCTCACAGAAAGTCGCAAAAAACAATGGTTAAATGGTCCCAAAGCTGAAAAAGCGCAGCCGTTTCCATCGATCCATTTAACTATCAATAACATGGGGGTCGATCGAATAGACCATCTGCTGTCATAGAGCTAAAGAAGTTTTCTGACACCGCTGACTGCAAGCAGCACACATAACCTTTTTTTAGAGTGTTGGGGTGGGGATTAATATTTGTATTTCGTAGCCAAAACTCATTCTTGCATGCAGATAATCTTGTTCTTGTATTGGGCCAGTCTGGGTCGTCGTGAACTGTTTGTAACCATTGATACGGATGCCCGATAATGGCTACTAGGATCCTCAAGGGTCCGCGAACCACAGTTTAAGAACCTGTAGGGTAAGCTACTCAATGCTAAAAAAGTACAGCCGTAGCCATTGCTCCATTTAAATATCAACAAAATAGCAGCCCAACGAATAGCCAATTTCGTGTCCCTAATTAGAACAGCGCCAAAAAAAAAAAAAAAAAAAAAAGACTATACCAAGGCTGTACCGATCTTGCGAAAACGTCTGTAGTCCTAAAGCGTAGATGCTATCTCGGCATAATCTTATGTTGCCATGCAAGCTCAGGGGCCGCTGTAATCCACAAGTAATAAAAAAAGAAAAGAAAAAAATATATAGATGAGGGGCACAAGTTAAAAATATATCACATCTAGGAGGCTTTTGAACTTTAATTCAAGCAACTCTTGTAAATCGTTGCGAAAGAAACGTCCATGGAATACATGTTCTACCATCAGTCAAGTAATAAAAACAGGAAAATTCCACATTTTGAAGTCATGAAAAAATTTAAAAGTTGTCTAGGAGTGACAAATACAAAAATTAGGAAATGCTCGAATATTTGCCTCCAATGGCGACTTTTCATTTTCTGGCGATTCATTAGCGAAGTAAGCGCATATCGATTAAGCAAGCCCATAATCGATAATCATTTCGGTACTTACGTTTTATCCCGACGATCCGGCAAGATGAGCAAATTTTCGCCTAGATAAATGCCGGACTAATGAAATAATTCATAGTTAGAAATACGTTTGGCAACAGTTTACCAGCACATTTGACGGAAATGACCACCGAGATAATATGTAAGAACCATCATTGAAAAGTTTTGTTAAAGATTAATCACTTTTCATGCTTGAAATTGACGTACGAAAATTTTCTTGCACTCGAATACTTTTTTTAGAGGGTGTACAAAGTTTCATGAAAAAATATCACAAAATGATCCAATGTAAAAAGCAATGTCTTCTGAAAAATACAAATACTATGCCAAGAGTTTTGAATAAATTGCAATTGAATTTTGAATAAATTGCAATATTTCAACACGATGTTCTTTTCATATTTCTGGTTTAAATAAATATTTATAAATGAATGAAATACTTTCATTAATTTATTAGAAATAAGAATACACAATTGATATAAGGAGCTATTAGAGTTCATTTTTAAGTATCAAAGTCAATCAACCCAGCAAACACACACAGGTTCCCTGAACGTCTATTAACGTTCAGAAGACGTTTTCTGAACGTTAATAGACGTTCAGAGAACCTATGTGAGTTTGCTTGCGAGACCCCCCAAAAAACATCAGTAGGTCCGGCCATCGCCTCAAGGGGCCCCCTCAAAAATATGCTAACGCTGGCCCCTTTGCAGGAGAAGTTGTAGCACTTTAAATTATACAAATTTCTATTCATTATAATTTTTTTGTTCATGCATGAGAAACATAGATTTTCACCGAGAAGACCGCATCAAAATGAGTTTCGCGCCGAATAGTCCCATCCCGTCATAACTAGGTGATACTGTTAACTACGTACTTAAACCAAAGCAGAATTAAAAGTTTCTGTCCCGTATATTTCACAGACTACTAATTTGTTAACAGCTCAGTTCAGAAAACGATGTAATAAACATATTTAAAATCAATAAATACAACTGAAATAGTAATCTTCTATGTCTTTTTCAGTTATGAGAAATTAAGGGCTTCATTTCTGGTGAATATTCAATTTTTATCAGTTTCCAACAAAGGTGAAGTTTTTATCTTTTCAGTTTAACTCTCAGCCTATAATAAGAATCTATTGCTACGATATTTGTATACTTATTGTTATGTACTCTGGCAATAAGAATACAAAATATGAAAATTGTGAATGTAGCATTCATGGTTCTTTTATAGCAGCCCACAAAAATTCGAATGTATTATGGTCTATGATAAGTCACTACTTAACTATAGAGTTCTTCAAATATTTCAGACAAAACAAAATTTATACATGGTTTTAAGGTTTGCAAAATAATGTTCTATATCGGAAATTGTATATGCAGAATTTAGCTCTTTCGCAGGATCACTCAAAAGAATTATGGTCTATAGCAATTATTCAAGTACAATACAATGGGGATTTAAAAGTATACTCTATAACATTTGTATATTATTTACATGGTCTCTCAAAATTTCTTTCAATTTGATACAGCGTATTTGAAGTCACGTCCTAATTCTCGCTAAATGACCGTTAAAGTTTGGCGACTTTTAACGATATATTGCCAAATTTGACCTTAAAAATAAGTCTCCTAAATTAGTTTTTGATTACTGATATATTATGAATCTGATGCGATGATACCACCATATAATGTTAATAAATAAGAATTGAATGATCTCTATCTCAATACTCTCGAACTACATTGGTATCCAAAATCATGCTTACAAAGATAAAAAAAAAGAGATTTTTCGGCAAAAAAAAAGGGTTTAATGCACGGGAATTCGGTATTAATACCTCATGTATGATGCTGTATGGCAACTCTTAACCGCTTCGTCTGTAAGAGGTATGGCCACCTTTCTTACAGCTATACTAGCGCCATGTGGATCTCTCTTACTGTTAATGAAACTATTGATCAACGATTGTGGAATAGAGATGAGTTCGGGCTCATTTTTTGAAGCCCGAGCCCGAGCAATATTATTTAAGTCGGAGCCCGAGCCCGAAATTTCAGCTAAAGATAAGTAAAATTCAATAAAATTCAAAGAAGTAATTCTTTGATAGAATACAATAAATTTTGCCGTTTATGCAAATTAAAGACAAATATAGTTGCAAATTTTTAATGCATTTTCTAATTCTTTATATCTATGTTTATGAAATAATGTTCGATCTCATGACTAACTAAGGATATAAGCCGCCGTTCTGAAATACCCAAAGAGCTTCACGTGCCTCCTAGGCACCCGTGCCGCGATTTTTTTTATAACTACTTTTATTTTCCATATGAATCCCTTTTTAAAAATTTGTTTCAAGGAGTATGTTCAATAAAATAGAAATTTTTCACGAGCCCGAGCCCGACTGCAATTGTGAATACAGAGCCCGATCCCGGGCTCGGGCTGAGCCCGTCTCATCTCTATTGTGGAAGTCATTCCCATTTTCAAAAGCCCCAGATTTAACGCTTGAAGGATCTTTGGAGGAGGTTGTCGACATGCAATGGCTCTTCCTAGGGTAGGGGTTCTTAAGCTTATGTAGACTGAGGATCCCTCTTGAACAAGAATTTTTTACAGACCGTCTCAACCCTAGGCATTTTATGTTGAAATTCTTTGGCTCAGTTATCTCTCAATGACAATGTTATAACAAAGATTCGTAACAATGTACTGTCAGTGCCTTGTACGTCATTGCACAGTGGTCCAAGATAACTGGTAAGATAACTGATTTTACAATAGTAACATTGTATTGTTTTGTAAATTTTATATTAAATTCGGTGGCGGAAAAGTCAAGGTGTGCTTTATCTGTTTTTAATGCCCTTCCCTTGGCGAAAACTGACATGTAACGTTGGGGGGGGGGAAATGTTTTATATTGTAGGAAATATTATTTTCAAATAGGTTACATCTAAACTTTCTTGAAATTTAAGAGGGGAGTAATTACCCCCTCTTGCCCTTAGTAAGTTACGTCAATGTGCTCTTTCTTATCACTTAAGAAAAAAATCTGGAGTGACTCCACTCGACTTTCCGAACACTTACGATTAAGATCATTACCAAACATTTAAATAAATTTTAATCGATGAATAATTCAAATATATATACCAAATTGAAGCACAATCGAATGCACTGTTTAAACGCTAGCGCACTTTCCAGAATTTTCCCCCATAGGCCATAATGTAAAAGAAATCTTTGTCGTAGCCCTGTAGAAAAACTATAAGTCCTATACACACCAAAATCAATACCGGTCTTGCGACGGTGGTTTATAACATATATACCCAATTTGAGCTCAATTGCATGCCCCGTTCAGGAGCTATCGTGTTCACTCACATACACACAAACACACATACACACACACACACACACACACACACATACACATACACACACAAACACACACACACACATACACATACATACATACATCTCGTAAAAATAGCATAAATGAATTCAGAAGACCTCAAAACGTGTAAATACACCAAAATCTCGAATTCGAATTTTTTCATGATTACAATACTTTCCTTACATGGTACATGTTCGGAAAGTAAAAATAGCAACGCTATTAAGAAAGGATTACTATACGAAAGTGCAGTAGAGGTAACAGATAAAGGAAGCCCTCATAATCACTTGCTGCCCCGGGGTCCCCAAGCCTTTGGCTTTGGCTCTGATAAGCAGTTATTTCTGGCAAGTCTACTTGAAGAAAGAACGAAAAGTTTTTCGACGGTATTATAATTTCTGTTTAGTATTTTCCGATGTCAGAGTTATGCAAATGTCCACTTACTTGTATGAAGACTGTGAAGAGGATAATGAAAAGTGTTGCTGTTGTGAAGAGATCTTTATGTTCCATATCATCTAACATGATTACTAGCGAAAAGGCCACTGCCCCTCGAAGACCGCCGTAAGCCTAAAAGAATGGAATGACGAATTAAGGTGGCTTTACACATTGATACAGTCCATAGCCAAATAAAATGAACATCAGCAATTTTTTCATTAAATTTTTTTTTGTTTTATTTTACGGCTTTTCATGATACCTTTTTTTATTGAAAAGGTACAGCTCAGGGGGGGGGGGGTCCCATATTAATTTGCTCACGTTCTGGATGATATTGTCATTCAGAAAATACGGAAAAGTCACGTTTTTAAACCATTACCTAAAAAGTTGTAGGTAACGGCGGTATGTAAAAAGTCTCCAAGTTTGGCACAAAAAAATAACCTCGCAAATATAAACCTTGGTTGGCGATATTTTCTATATTTGGCGAGAAATTGCCAAACCCTACTGTTATGCAATGGGATTCAATAAATCGAAAAAAAAAAAACGCTTTTAAACCATTGTCTAAAGGATTGCACGAGTTGCTGCTACCGTTGGTATATCAACAGACACTAAGATTGGCCAAGTTTGGCTATTTATTGCCGAATAGGACGATAGATCACAGAACTGAAGATATATTTTATATAGCCTGGCGATATATTTTATCCCTTTAAGACCAGGACTATTTTCGCGACAAAAAAGAATTTGAGTGTCAGATAAATTTCTTATTTTAGATTTATGACTGACTCATTAAGTGTACCAAATAACACACGCAACTCAAAAAGAAATATGAGAAATTATTATTTTATATCTGATGCATTTCTTATGAAGAATAAGGTTTTATGTGTGAAATCGACTTAGGAAATATGACTTACGTTTTTTGAGAGGATGTAGATCACCCACACAACTGTGTAGGTCAGGGCTTAAAGGGTTACACATGACAAGAAATTGCCTTAACCGTACTGATATTCATTTACTAGAAATATAATTTAGTTAATTAGTGTTAAGTACTTTAATACTTGTCAAGTGGTGGTAATGAATCAGATATTAAAAAAGAGTAATTATTTCAGAATTTATCTCATGCATTTATTGTAACTAAAAGATGTATAAAAATAATGAATTAACGGTCAGTTATTATATGTATATTAGTATATTTAGCATTAACTGAAGTTTCTTTGTCTTTAAAAATTGGAATGGAGTTATTCAAACTGAGTCTAAAGATAATGAATTAACGATCAGTTATTATAAGTTTCTTCAGACTAAAGTTGGTTTCTTGGTCTTTTTAATTTGTTCATTACGTTTTGCAGCTGAACAGTTTATTTCCAACACGCAGTTAAACAGACGGCGGGCGCAACTGCACTGCAACGGCTGTGTCATGTTCCCGCGGACAGAAGAACGGCTTGTCAAAAATAGGGGATTTTAAATTCATTGTATCAGGTAAATTTGTCGTTTGAGCGAAATACGGGATATTTTTCGTACTGTATCGAAGCTCCTCAGGACACAGGACAAAATCATAAAATAAGGAACTGTCCATTGAAATCCGGGACACTTAGCAACACTGAAATAAATTGCTGTTTTGCAGTAGCGGTGTGGTGGTATGTTACAGTATTGGTTAAAATTTGAGGAAAACTAAAGCCTAAGATGATCGTACAGTGGTATTATGCCGCGCATAACCTGCCTGGCAAGTACTCCTAGTATTACGCTGAAAAAATTGAAAAATGATTGACATACACCAAAACACTAAAAAAACTAAAGACTCTATGAATTGCAACTAAATACCATTTATTCTTAGTCATTCCACTAATATTAATTAACAGACGATATTGACATAATTTTAAACTTAAACATGTCTGGGGGAGATGTGGTTTTGGAGGATAAGGGGTATCCACAAAAGTTTTGAGACGCAAATAATAAATAGATTACTGTTAATATTCACCATTCTGATGAGGTAGCCGTCTTTACACAAGACACGATCGACGCGTGTCCTCTTGGAACCGCTGTCTTTTTCTTAAGCCCTCATCTGGCCTCTGATTCCATGTTTCTTTTGAACACAACTTGATCATATTGATTCGAAGCACACACTGATTTTTTTAAGTCCGTTCATACCTTTTTCAAACTCTGCTCTGCTTCTTTTTCTAGCACACTCGTTCTGTCATCTCTTTTTTTTCTTTCTCCCACGGGGTTGATTCCTCTTTTCTTACCCCCTCTTACATCATTGGCTGGAGTTTCTGATTTGTTCGTCTCGGGGAATTAATGCATCCTCTCGTCGAATCCCAGCCATGTAGGTGGATCATTCGGGAATATACCCCGCCAAATTTGCATATCATTTTCGGCCATAAATATTTTCGGCCATAAATATTTTAACGTTGACAGTTCATTGTGCTATAGTGTCCAGACTGTCCATTGCCTGGCGCCTCTTCTAATTTACGGTCTACTTGTGTGGTCTTCCCATGGGAACCGTCTCAAAATTATATTTTACTGCTGTTTCACTTCACCACATCTCTCCCCCGTGTACATAAAAAAAACAAGAAAAAAAAAATATTCAATGTCCACAGTTACTAGTTCATTACACGTAGCTACACATGTGCTACGTTTTAAAATTTGGCACTTGTCCTGTATAGTCCATGCGATATAGTCCATCATACGTAGCAAATTATGTGCTACGTTCTACAGTGTAGTAGTTGGAGTTTAGTCCATATAGTCCGTCACGCGTAGCTACACACGGCAAAAGTCTCAGTTGTGATACATTTGTTCTCCCGTTGTGTCTCAAGCATTTTGTGGTTTCACGTGAACATTTTCGTTCTCCTTTGCGGGTTTGTTTTGTCAGATTTTGTTAAATCTGGCAGTATCGATAATGTTTCCGAACCACTTTGCATTAATAACATTAATGAGTTACCTTTGTATCTTGTTTCTCAATTTCTTCAAAATAATATATTGTACACCAATGGGATTGTACACACATTATTATGTTTGATCACACATTCTGTACCAACATGCACCATATTTATATTATTAGAGTACCATATTTATATTATATATATATTAAGAATAACATACAATATCATGTGTGTCTATTACTTGTTACACATATATATTTATCTGCATATCATAAAAAATACTCGTCTTCCTTCCTTTTTTTTTTTTTTTTTTTTTTTTTTTTTTTTTTAAATTTATTATTATTATTATTATTATTATTATTATTTTTGCTCAGACAGGGGATTCATTCCTATATTGCACACCCTTTTATTTATACGGTACACCTCACGTACCACTGTTTCAAAATATCTAGCCATAATCATCGATGCGTTCTTATTTACTCATTCAATTCATTAAAAGAGTTTCACCGCTAAACCCGTGCGTTCTGGAACTCTCCTCTTGTATTCCTTTTAAGCAGATCCTTCCGGCTGCGAAACTGTTTGTCGCTTGACAATCGGAACTCATGGTTGAAATTTCCGGTTTTTCACTGCGTATAATACATCCGCGCGTTTGGAAAAGGGGGAAACTGCAGCTCGACAGCTCAACTCGTGCTGAAGGCAATCGGTTTATCTCCTGCGCCGGGAGTGACTCGGCACATTTTTTTGCCTGTGTTTTTTTTTTTAGGATGTCAACGTCGTGTAGAGGTAAGTGATTGTTATTTAATTATTTTGTTAATGAAAGCTTATGCCGCCCTATTAACTGTAATTTTGTAAAGAGAAACAAACTTAACGTTACTATTCTTACGTTTTATTTTGTATAGCGCCGATCTGCATGTCGAGTCCATGCGGTCTGATAGGTTATTATTCTGTGAACTCCCTATGTTTACTTTAAAATAAATAGTCTTCTATTATTCTAGAGCGCGTCGTACTCATCGTGGTTATTGCCTGCAATTGCCCGATAAGTACCAAAATCCAAGGGGAAATCTGCAGCTTTCCGTCCCAGGTACTCTGGTGACGCAACTCAATAATTTTATTCTAACCTGTATTAATTAAAATTTTTAGTAAAATTACTGTACTATGTATTTGTCTCGCCTATAGCTGTATGTCCGGTATTTATTTATATGCATATTTTTGTCTTTTCATGTTGCCCTTCTCTTGCATCCTATGCGTGACATCCGAACGAACGACTCTAATCCGAACGAACGACTCGCCCCCATGCGAATGGCTCCGTGCCGGTTTGTTTACCAACAGAAAAAGCCAAACGACAAGACCAGCTGATGCCTTGCTAACTTGTGTTTTACTTTTTATTTATTTTTTTATTTATTTATTTATTTATTTATTTATTTATTTTTATTTTATTTTATTTTTATTTTTTACCTACGTATGTGTGTGCCTGTTATCTTATTGCTTGCTATTATTATCAACATTATTATATTTTGTCCGTCTCTTTTTTTTTTTTTTTTTTTTTTTTTTTTTTTTTTTTTTTGGTTGTTAACATTTCCTTCATTTTCAGCTTAGCTTTTCTGCAGTGCACAAGGTTAAACGGGATATCCCTTTTGATTATATATATATCATGTCATTATTATTATAATTCTTATTATTAGTACTGTTATGATTAGCTAAATTCAATTGCCTTCCAGGTCGCGTTTTTCTCTTTTTCCTATCAGTTTTGTAATTCTCGTTTTCGTTATCCTTTCACAGAAATTCCAATCTTTTAATCATCTCCTGATGCAACCGAAAAAGAAAAACACTCTGAATGAACACTCTGGACCTCACAACTCGGCTGCTGGTAAGAACCCCTTTTTTCTTTTTTTTTTTTTTTTGAATTTTTGTTCTTTTCCTATGTTTGTGCTGTTTCTCGCCCCTTCTGGGAGCGGTTGCGTAACCAATAACCATGGGTGGGGGTTTTTGACTCGTCAGGGTCTGTTTCTTGTGTCTGGGGTTTTACCCGAAAAATGAGGTTTTTGTGCAATTTTTTTGCTTCTCCATGAGGTTTATTCACTTCTTTAAGTAACAAATTATTATTTCGCAAAAGTTTCATTACCCTATAAGGGCCGGTAAAAATGGGGTCAAATTTA
Organism: Cheiracanthium punctorium; assembly: GCA_038373885.1. Lineage (NCBI taxonomy): Eukaryota > Metazoa > Arthropoda > Arachnida > Araneae > Cheiracanthiidae > Cheiracanthium > Cheiracanthium punctorium. The sequence goes on along the minus strand of JAWZYV010012240.1, from coordinate 82,060 downwards.
CACTTCTTGTGCATATTTCTCATGTATACCAAATCCCCTATGTGGATTGGAGTATGTTTAGCGGGTTTTTCTAAGTTCTGCGGTTTAGCCGCTTTTTCTTGGAATATCCAGGCCTGTTGTCTGTTATTTAAATTCTGCTTAATTAATTTGTCCACAAATATTTGTATTTCCTCTTGGGACCATCTTGATTCGAAAATATTTTGTCCCTGTACGTCAGTTGTATTGTCTAGGGGTATTTTAATGTCGCGACCCAGGAATAATAACGCCGGCGGGAAATTCGTCGCCCTGTGTTTAGAGGCGTTGTAATAGAGCTGCGCCCATACACTTGCATCTTCCCATTCAAAAGTGTTCTCTGCTATGCATCGAATACACTGCTGAAGCGTGCCTTGTGCTCGCTCTACCGTCCCGTTCGATTGTGGGTGGTAGATCGACGAAAAACGACTCTCTATATTGAGAGATTTTAAAAAACTCCTTAATTCCTTTGATCGGAATTGAGGTCCGTTATCCGATATAATCGTATCTGGAAGCCCAAAACGAGAAAAATAACTTTGTAAACATTGAACTATTTGATCCGCAGTGATTTTTCTACATGGAAATAATTCTATATACCTTGAGAAACTGTCAATTACGGAAAAAAAAAAACAATTGCCTCTGACACTGCGAGGTAGCTTCCCAACAATATCTATATGTAGACACTTTCCGGGCAGTATTGCTCGGTCCATTTTCTGTTTCGCCGTAGGGGGAATGTGCCTGTTTTTGAATTGTGCACATCTGTGACAGTTATCGATAAACGTCTTTACGTCATCAAATAAGTTGCCCCAAGTATAATATTTCTTAATGAAATCGATCGTTTTTTGTCTGCCGAAATGTGTTGCGTGTGCAATTTTGATCACGGACTGTTTTAAAGCCTGAGGGATTACTATTACATCTATTCCTGCCCTCTCTCGTGTGGCTTTTTCCCTATAACGAAGAATTCCATGTGCATCGAGATAGTAATTTTTGAACTTAGGACTTTTAGGGGTCTTTTCGCGGACGTGTGGTATTATTTTGTTCAATAATTCATCGTTCTGCTGTTCTTGTTTAATTTTTTCGGTCGTTAAATCCTTCTTCCCTTCGAAGATTTGTGCCGTTATGTTATTTACCTGTTCTTCTTGTAAGATGTATCGGGACAAATAATCCGCGGGGTTTTCCTCACCCTTTATATGTTGAAATTTAAACGCAAATTCACTTAAAAATAATAGCCACCTTGCAGTGATATCGGATTGCTGCGTTAGATCTAAATGGTATTTCAATGATTTCGCGTCACTAATTAATACAAATTCATGGTTCCATAAATAATTGCGACAATGTCTCACCGCTTCATAAATTGCCATTAGTTCCAGTTTAAGAGATGAGTATCGTTTTTCCGCATTTTTTAAAATTCTGCTAAAAAATTTGACTGGTGTTCTGCCTTCTGGCCGATCCTGCATTAAAATACCATTAATGGCCGTGTTGGATGCATCGGTTGCTAACAGGAATGGTTTTGCAAAATCAATTTTGGTAATTCTTGGTTTTTCTAAAATGATCTGTTGTATGTTCGCGAAACTAGTCTGACACTCTTCCGACCATTCAAATTTTTTGGTCTTTCTTGTGAGCTGCACAATCGGTGCAATAATTTGGGAATATTGTGGAATAATCGTTCTGAAGTAATTTGTCATCCCTAAAAATGATTGAATCTCTTTAACTGACTTAGGTGTTTTAAATTTTGTGATTTTCACGATGTTTTTTGGGTCTGGGGAAATCCCTACTTCGTCCACTTGGAATCCTAAACATGTGATATTTTTTCGGGCTATTTTGATTTTTGACGGGTCCAATGTTAAATTAAACTCTTTGAGCTTTTGGAATATTAAAGTCATTTTTTTTCGTAATTCTTCGAGGGAATTAGCTGGTATGATTATATCGTCTAGGTAGAAATTTATCTTCGTTTCTCTCATACCTCCCAGCACCGTATTCATGAGTTGGGTGAAGTAACTGGCGCTGTTACGCAAGCCAAAGGGTAGTCTCGTGTGTCTAAAATTTCCTCGGTGGGTAATTATTGCACATTTCTCTCGCTCTGCCTCCGGTAATGCTATTTGAAAAAACGCAGATTTAAGATCCATAGTCGTGTACCATTTGAATCCGGCAACTTCTTGTAAGATATCTTCAATATGCGGGATATATGTTTTATAAGGTTCAGTGATGTTATTTAATAATCGAAAATCTGTCGCCATTCGGTATCTAGGGGTTTTATTTTCCTCACTCGTTTGTTTTTTAACGAAGATTATTGGGAACGCGTAACCCCCGTCGGATGGTTCGAGTATACCCGCTTCTAATAGCTCGTCTATTTCGCGGTCTGCGAGCGTTTTCATGTTTTGCGGTATTGGGTACGGTTTACATTGGATAGGGTAATTGTGGGCTAATTTGATTTGCGGTTTCACAGCGTCTGTCACTCCTAATGTTTTATAAGAGGTAGAGAATACCTGATAGTTTTCTTGTAGCATTTTTTTAAATATACGCTGTTGGTCTTCCGGTAAATGATCTAAATCAAAAGTCGCCTCTTCGAATTCCTTTTTTCTCAAGTTTAGGATATTGTCCCTATCATTAGTTGTTTGTGCACAATAATTCATTCCTACTTCTGTACCTTGTGATGACTCCCGTATCTGCCGAACGTTCTGCGGTTCTATGATTTTCGCGACTTTCATGTTTTTTTGTAAATGTTTCGTGGTGTTGGTGTTATTTTCGAAAATCATTTGTAACGACTTATCTGTTTTTTGTTGGATGATGCATATCTGTTCCTTTTGGAATTTGGGTATCACTTGAATGTTGCTTTCATTTTGTTGCTTTTCAATAGGTCGATCTGTTTTTAAATTTACTATTTTTGTGTCCGCGGGCGGAATCAGTACTTTCCGTGCTATTCGAATGCAATTATTAATCTCCTCCGTCTTATCATTTTCTTCCCTTAGCTCCGTATTTTTGGTCTCTGATTTATTAATTGGAATTTCTTCATTATTTATTGTTATGCTATTTTGTTTCGTATTTAAAATTACTTTATTATTAATCATGAAGTCGTAACCTAGTATGATTGGGTATTGTGGGTTCATTTTGAAGTTTGCCACGAAAAAGGTGTTATTACATTTTTTATGCCCTATTTTAAATGAAAACTTCACGGCTTTTAGAAAAGGTACAGTTTGTTGTGTCACAGATTTTATTGTTACCTGTCTGGAAATAAAGTTTATTTTTATTTTACTTTTTATTTCTTCAAATATTTCGTTATTTATTAAACTAATTCCTGCTCCTGAATCAATGAGTGCAGCATATTCTTCATCCCCAATGTTAAGCGTTACTAGTGGTAATTTAATTACATTTTGCTCGTTGTCACTCACCGACATTATATACCTATGGTTCTCTTGTTGTTTGCGTTTATTATCATTTATTTCTTTCGTACTATTTTGTGCCTCTACCATTTGATTTTTATTCTTGTTTTTATGGTCAATATTTACTTTGGTAGCCTCGAGTTTCGTTCTATGGGATCCCAACCTCTGATTATTATTTATCTGTTGCCTCTGGGACCCCTGTATGAGTTTAAATTCTTATAGTTCCTGTTTCCATTGTTGTTCGTTCTGCGGACATTTGGTTGCTGTCGACCGTCCGCGGGAATTCTTTCCCAGCATGTCTGAGCGGAGTGGTTCGACTTTCCGCATATTTGGCAGATAATTGCAACTTGTTTATAACTACTATTATGTTGATTAACTGGTTGTCTTCTATTTCGGGGATTGAACCAGCAGTCTGTGTCTGTGTGATTTTGTTTTTTACAAAAAGAGCATGATTTCAATGGATTGGATTTTTCATTCACTTGAGAAATCTCGAGTGCCTGAATTTTATCCTCAAACTGTTTTATTTTATCTTTTAACTGCGCGATTTCTAAGTCCTTCAATAGATCAGACGGAGGAGATTAATAATTGCATTCGAATAGCACGGAAAGTACTGATTCCGCCCGCGGACACAAAAATAGTAAATTTAAAAACAGATCGACCTATTGAAAAGCAACAAAATGAAAGCAACATTCAAGTGATACCCAAATTCCAAAAGGAACAGATATGCATCATCCAACAAAAAACAGATAAGTCGTTACAAATGATTTTCGAAAATAACACCAACACCACGAAACATTTACAAAAAAACATGAAAGTCGCGAAAATCATAGAACCGCAGAACGTTCGGCAGATACGGGAGTCATCACAAGGTACAGAAGTAGGAATGAATTATTGTGCACAAACAACTAATGATAGGGACAATATCCTAAACTTGAGAAAAAAGGAATTCGAAGAGGCGACTTTTGATTTAGATCATTTACCGGAAGACCAACAGCGTATATTTAAAAAAATGCTACAAGAAAACTATCAGGTATTCTCTACCTCTTATAAAACATTAGGAGTGACAGACGCTGTGAAACCGCAAATCAAATTAGCCCACAATTACCCTATCCAATGTAAACCGTACCCAATACCGCAAAACATGAAAACGCTCGCAGACCGCGAAATAGACGAGCTATTAGAAGCGGGTATACTCGAACCATCCGACGGGGGTTACGCGTTCCCAATAATCTTCGTTAAAAAACAAACGAGTGAGGAAAATAAAACCCCTAAATACCGAATGGCGACAGATTTTCGATTATTAAATAACATCACTGAACCTTATAAAACATATATCCCGCATATTGAAGATATCTTACAAGAAGTTGCCGGATTCAAATGGTACACGACTATGGATCTTAAATCTGCGTTTTTTCAAATAGCATTACCGGAGGCAGAGCGAGAGAAATGTGCAATAATTACCCACCGAGGAAATTTTAGACACACGAGACTACCCTTTGGCTTGCGTAACAGCGCCAGTTACTTCACCCAACTCATGAATACGGTGCTGGGAGGTATGAGAGAAACGAAGATAAATTTCTACCTAGACGATATAATCATACCAGCTAATTCCCTCGAAGAATTACGAAAAAAAATGACTTTAATATTCCAAAAGCTCAAAGAGTTTAATTTAACATTGGACCCGTCAAAAATCAAAATAGCCCGAAAAAATATCACATGTTTAGGATTCCAAGTGGACGAAGTAGGGATTTCCCCAGACCCAAAAAACATCGTGAAAATCACAAAATTTAAAACACCTAAGTCAGTTAAAGAGATTCAATCATTTTTAGGGATGACAAATTACTTCAGAACGATTATTCCACAATATTCCCAAATTATTGCACCAATTGTGCAGCTCACAAGAAAGACCAAAAAATTTGAATGGTCGGAAGAGTGTCAGACTAGTTTCGCGAACATACAACAGATCATTTTAGAAAAACCAAGAATTACCAAAATTGATTTTGCAAAACCATTCCTGTTAGCAACCGATGCATCCAACACGGCCATTAATGGTATTTTAATGCAGGATCGGCCAGAAGGCAGAACACCAGTCAAATTTTTTAGCAGAATTTTAAAAAATGCGGAAAAACGATACTCATCTCTTAAACTGGAACTAATGGCAATTTATGAAGCGGTGAGACATTTTCGCAATTATTTATGGAACCATGAATTTGTATTAATTAGTGACGCGAAATCATTGAAATACCATTTAGATCTAACGCAGCAATCCGATATCACTGCAAGGTGGCTATTATTTTTAAGTGAATTTGCGTTTAAATTTCAACATATAAAGGGTGAGGAAAACCCCGCGGATTATTTGTCCCGATACATCTTACAAGAAGAACAGGTAAATAACATAACGGCACAAATCTTCGAAGGGAAGAAGGATTTAACGACCGAAAAAATTAAACAAGAACAGCAGAACGATGAATTATTGAACAAAATAATACCACACGTCCGCGAAAAAACCCCTAAAAGTCCTAAGTTCAAAAATTACTATCTCGATGCACATGGAATTCTTCGTTATAGGGAAAAAGCCACACGAGAGAGGGCAGGAATAGATGTAATAGTAATCCCTCAGGCTTTAAAACAGTCCGTGATCAAAATTGCACACGCAACACATTTCGGCAGACAAAAAACGATCAATTTTATAAAGAAATATTATACTTGGGGCAACTTATTTGATGACGTAAAGACGTTTATCGATAACTGTCACAGATGTGCACAATTCAAAAACAGGCACATTCCCCCTACGGCGAAACAGAAAATGGACCGAGCAATACTGCCCGGAAAGTGTCTACATATAGATATTGTTGGGAAGCTGCCTCGCAGTGTCAGAGGCAATTGCTTTTTTTTTTCCGTAATTGACAGTTTCTCAAGGTATATAGAATTATTTCCATGTAGAAAAATCACTGCGGATCAAATAGTTCAATGTTTACAAAGTTATTTTTCTCGTTTTGGGCTTCCAGATACGATTATATCGGATAACGGACCTCAATTCCGATCAAAGGAATTAAGGAGTTTTTTAAAATCTCTCAATATAGAGAGTCGTTTTTCGTCGATCTACCACCCACAATCGAATGGGACGGTAGAGCGAGCACAAGGCACGCTTCAGCAGTGTATTCGATGCATAGCAGAGAACACTTTTGAATGGGAAGATGCAAGTGTATGGGCGCAGCTCTATTACAACGCCTCTAAACACAGGGCGACGAATTTCCCGCCGGCGTTACTATTTCTGGGTCGTGACATTAAAATACCCCTGGACAATACAACGGACGGACAGGGACAAAATATTTTCGAATCAAGATGGTCCCAAGAGGAAATACAAATATTTGTGGACAAATTAATTAAGCAGAATTTAAATAACAGACAACAGGCCTGGATATTCCAAGAAAAAGCGGCTAAACCGCAGAACTTAGAAAAACCCGCTAAACATACTCCAATCCACATAGGGGATTTGGTATACATGAGAAATATGCACAAGAAGTGTAAATTTGACCCCATTTTTACCGGCCCTTATAGGGTAATGAAACTTTTGCGAAATAATAATTTGTTACTTAAAGAAGTGAATAAACCTCATGGAGAAGCAAAAAAATTGCACAAAAACCTCATTTTTCGGGTAAAACCCCAGACACAAGAAACAGACCCTGACGAGTCAAAAACCCCCACCCATGGTTATTGGTTACGCAACCGCTCCCGGAAGGGGCGAGAAACAGCACAAACATAAGAAAAGAACAAAAATTCAAAAAAAAAAAAAAAAAAAAAAAAAAAAAGGGGTTCTTACCAGCAGCCGAGTTGTGAGGTCCAGAGTGTTCATTCAGAGTGTTTTTCTTTTTCGGTTGCATCAGGAGATGATTAAAAGATTGGAATTTCTGTGAAAGGATAACGAAAACGAGAATTACAAAACTGATAGGAAAAAGAGAAAAACGCGACCTGGAAGGCAATTGAATTTAGCTAATCATAACAGTACTAATAATAAGAATTATAATAATAATGACATGATATATATATAATCAAAAGGGATATCCCGTTTAACCTTGTGCACTGCAGAAAAGCTAAGCTGAAAATGAAGGAAATGTTAACAACCAAAAAAAAAAAAAAAAAAAAAAAGAGACGGACAAAATATAATAATGTTGATAATAATAGCAAGCAATAAGATGACAGGCACACACATACGTAGGTAAAAAAAAAAAAAAAAAAAAATAAATAAAATAAAATAAAATAAAAATAAATAAATAAATAAATAAATAAATAAATAAAAAAAATAAATAAAAAGTAAAACACAAGTTAGCAAGGCATCAGCTGGTGTTGTCGTTTGGCTTTTGCTGGTGGTAAACAAACCGGCAGGGAGTCATTCGCATGGGGGCGAGTCGTTCGTTCGGATTAGAGTCGTTCGTTCGGATGTCACGCATAGGATGCAAGAGAAGGGCAACATGAAAAGACAAAAATATGCATATAAATAAATACCGGACATACAGCTATAGGCGAGACAAATACATAGTACAGTAATTTTACTAAAAATTTTAATTAATACAGGTTAGAATAAAATTATTGAGTTGCGTCACCAGAGTACCTGGGACGGAAAGCTGCAGATTTCCCCTTGGATTTTGGTACTTATCGGGCAATTGCAGGCAATAACCACGATGAGTACGACGCGCTCTAGAATAATAGAAGACTATTTATTTTAAAGTAAACATAGGGAGTTCACAGAATAATAACCTATCAGACCGCATGGACTCGACATGCAGATCGGCGCTATACAAAATAAAACGTAAGAATAGTAACGTTAAGTTTGTTTCTCTTTACAAAATTACAGTTAATAGGGCGGCATAAGCTTTCATTAACAAAATAATTAAATAACAATCACTTACCTCTACACGACGTTGACATCCTAAAAGAACACAGGCAAAAAAATGTGCCGAGTCACTCCCGGCGCAGGAGATAAACCGATTGCCTTCAGCACGAGTTGAGCTGTCGAGCTGCAGTTTCCCCCTTTTCCAAACGCGCGGATGTATTATACGCAGTGAAAAACCGGAAATTTCAACCATGAGTTCCGATTGTCAAGCGACAAACAGTTTCGCAGCCGGAAGGATCTGCTTAAAAGGAATACAAGAGGAGAGTTCCAGAACGCACGGGTTTAGCGGTGAAACTCTTTTAATGAATTGAATGAGTAAATAAGAACGCATCGATGATTATGGCTAGATATTTTGAAACAGTGGTACGTGAGGTGTACCGTATAAATAAAAGGGTGTGCAATATAGGAATGAATCCCCTGTCTGAGCAAAAATAATAATAATAATAATAATAATAATAATAATAATAAATTTAAAAAAAAAAAAAAAAAAAAAAAAAAAAAAAAAAAAAAGGAAGGAAGACGAGTATTTTTTATGATATGCAGATAAATATATATGTGTAACAAGTAATAGACACACATGATATTGTATGTTATTCTTAATATATATATAATATAAATATGGTACTCTAATAATATAAATATGGTGCATGTTGGTACAGAATGTGTGATCAAACATAATAATGTGTGTACAATCCCATTGGTGTACAATATATTATTTTGAAGAAATTGAGAAACAAGATACAAAGGTAACTCATTAATGTTATTAATGCAAAGTGGTTCGGAAACATTATCGATACTGCCAGATTTAACAAAATCTGACAAAACAAACCCGCAAAGAAGAACGAAAATGTTCACGTGAAACCACAAACTGCTTGAGACACAACGGGAGAACAAATGTATCACAACTGAGACTTTTGCCATGTGTAGCTACGCGTGACGGACTATATGGACTAAACTCCAACTACTACACTGTAGAACGTAGCACATAATTTGCTACGTATGATGGACTATATCGCATGGACTATACAGGACAAGTGCCAAATTTTAAAACGTAGCACATGTGTAGCTACGTGTAATGAACTAGTAACTGTGGACATTGAATATTTTTTTTTCTTGTTTTTTTTATGTACACGGGGGAGAGATGTGGTGGAGTGAAACAGCAGTAAATGTCTGGGGGAGATGTGGTTTTGGAGGATAAGGGGTATCCACAAAAGTTTTGAGACGCAAATAATAAATAGATTACTGTTAATATTCACCATTCTGATGAGGTAGCCGTCTTTACACAAGACACGATCGACGCGTGTCCTCTTGGAACCGCTGTCTTTTTCTTAAGCCCTCATCTGGCGTCTGATTCCATGTTTCTTTTGAACACAACTTGATCATATTGATTCGAAGCACACACTGATTTTTTTAAGTCCGTTCATACCTTTTTTCAAACTCTGCTCTGCTTCTTTTTCTAGCACACACGTTCTGTCATCTCTTTTCTTTTTTTTTTCTCCCACGGGGTTGATTCCTCTTTTCTTACCCCCTCTTACATCATTGGCTGGAGTTTCTGATTTGTTCGTCTCGGGGAGTTAATGCATCCTCTCGTCGAATCCCAGCCATGTAGGTGGATCATTCGGGGATATACCCCGCCAAATTTGCATATCATTTTCGGCCATAAATATTTTCGGCCATAAATATTTTAACGTTGACAGTTCATTGTGCTATAGTGTCCAGACTGTCCATTGCCTGGCGCCTCTTCTAATTTACGGTCTACTTGTGTGGTCTTCCCATGGGAACCGTCTCAAAATTATATTTTACTGCTGTTTCACTTCACCACAAGCGGCAACTCTTTCGTGAATAGTTGCTAAAAAGTTTCTAGCAGTATCGCAAAAATAGTGCTGTGGGCAAACCATCGATATAAAAGAACGATTGGACAGACTGGCCCAAATGGACCCAACGCTGAAAAAAGTGCAGCAGCTGCCATCGCTCGATTTAACTACCAGCAACGATCGATTTGCCAATCTCGTGTCAGAGAGTCAAAAACATTTTTGACAGCAACTCTCTGTGCGCGAGTAGTTGAATCAAGAGATGGTAACGGCTGCACTTTTCAGAATTGGTCAGTCTATCGAACTGTTCTATATTGATGCAGCGAACATTTGTGTTTTGGGTAGCACATTAATATGGCCAAGGATTGTAGCATCGATATTATTTAGAATGAATATTTTTTTAAAAAGTTCTAAAATACAAACCATTATAAATTGTTCTTCTTCGTTTATTCTTCGTGTCCTTTCGAGTTTGTTGGCACAGTATGTCAAAAAGAAAACAGCTATAAAAATTAATTAGAAATATAAATACCAGAAAATTAGACTAATAGAATGAAAACATATTTCTAACAAAAGAAATTTTTTTTAATGAGCCATTGCAACTAATATAATCTAATGAAGGATTTTTTCTGATTCTTTGTCAAAACAAACTTCCAAAAATTAATTTTTACAGAAATGATTAAAAAAGATTTTCTACCTAACTATTTATTGATCTTTTATTAATAAATGCGTTTATCTAGAGTATACAACGTGTATTTCGAATTTTAAATAAAGGAGTTGCAATAATCACGAAGAAAACTTTATATTACAATTACATCAACTTTATCACATGTTTCAGTTGTGATTTTAGTAGACACCTTCATTAACAATCTACGAACGTCTTAAACATTTTATTACTCCATTCTTGTAAGAACACGAAAAGTGAAGCAGCACCCGGCTTGACAGTGCTTGGGAGGGTGAACTCCTCTCTCGGATGGACTGCTATGGGACCGTGTACGTTAATGGGAGCTGGTGCAAGTAAAATCCGTCGTTGGTTCCAATGTCCTCCAGGTTCAAATGATACCTCTGGAGGTGCCGATTTCAGGTGGTGGGTCCCTCATCTGGAATTGATTCAAAATTAGGGGACCCCCGATCGAAGTCGGACTTCCTCCCACTGGGGCTCATTAAAATGGAAGCCGTCCCCTTCCGCCAACTGCTGTCCTATATGGAGGATATGGCACCGCTCCGCGATTGCAAGAGGGCATTAGAATAGAAACAACAACATTTTATTAAAATTCCTCATACCTGTTAAAAACGCAATTTGCCAGTAGTACAAATATGCTCAATTCACATAGAATTGTAAATGTTTCAAATAATCGGTAACAAAATCTGTTTTAAGACAGTATTTATCAACAATATAAATGTTAGAAACATGTTCAAGGTCACTTCTATTAAACCTATTGTTTTTCATTCATGGAGCATAAATTGACTCAAATTTTCGAATTTACAATTATCGGCCTAAAAAATAGAGCAGACTGTAACGATTCTATACATATATAATTTGTGTCGATTTAGAATATATAAACACTCAAAATATAGTTTTTAAAAATGTAAACAAATGTGGTGGGTCTACAATACAGCTTTAAGACACTGGCAAACATTCCTTGACAGAACCTATATTTTCTGCTGTTAAACGTGTTTACCGTTCTCTCACACATTGAGTAAATGCACACGTGATAGAACTCTGAATCCAAATAAGAATTTACATCATTGTTTATGGGAACGCTATGGGAATGTTTTTTGTTTCAAATCCTCTGATATTGGGTGTTTTAGATGCTGATTTCTGTTTTATTGAACGCGCAGAATTTGTGTTTATGGATGACAACGCTCGTCCTCACTGGGCAAACATCGTAAACGAATGCGTTCAATTGGAGGATATCACCCGTATGGAATGGTAGGCATTCTCACCTGACTTGAATTTGATAGAGCATGTGTGGGAGATGCTTGACCGATGAAAATTGCAGCCCGTCCACCTCATCCTGCATGTGTACTAGAACTTCGGACAGCATTGCTTGCTGAGTGGAGTAATCTTCCCCAAGATTAGATTGATAATTTGACCCTCAGCATGCCTAGGCATTGTGCGGGCTGTTTTTCATCGTCTGGAGGGCCATACAATGTATCAACCTCATACCAACCATATAAAGTCAAGTTCTTGTAAAGGGAGTTATTGCTCCAGGAAAGAACAATCGTAGTTTTCATGAATGTGGTATCATAAATACACTTTTCTTGGTTCTTATGTTTAACCCTTTGAGGCGCAACCCTTTCCCAATGCTGAAAAAAGGGCAGCCGTTGCCATCGCTCGACTTAACTACCAGCAAGATGGCGGACGATCGAAACGTTCATCGCGTGCCATAGATCTAGAGACCTTTTTTTGACGACGAGCGATGGCAAAGGCTGCCCTCTTTTCAGCATTGGGCAATCTATCCAGCTGTTCTCGCATTCTTCCATTTTCAAGCAGATGTCAGTGCTGTTAAAAAGAATCGTGACAATTTTTTTTTCACGGGAAATGACGTGCTAAAAGGTAAAGGATTCTCTTGGAGCTATATCCAATATTCTTCGTGACTGGCAACAGTCAAAATGTCAGAGTTTGGTGTTCCCAGAGCGGGAACACTGCGCGTTAAAGGGTTAATGAATGAGTTTTATGAATAAGCCACATTTGTTTTGTTTCTGACTTTTTATTTGCCGGAGATGGCATCATCCTTAACGAACTTTTGCAAATAAAAAAAACATTCTAGTTCAAAAAGACTTAATTCTCAGAAATTACATCTACGGGATCTCTAGTTACCGCAGCAACAAGGCACGAATTTCCAGCCAGAAACCCTTTTTGATGTCTTGTCAGAAACCTTTGTTCGCTTGGTCAAGGAACAGGTGAAACTGCTTATAACTCTATGCCAATTAAAATTAATGTACCTCCATTTTCCCAGTGATCAACCACAGAAACTGGGTTGCATAACCGAAAACCCGCGGGAAAGAAGTTTTAAAAATATTTTATTCCAAGTGGAATGCCAGAAAATTTTGGCCGTGAAAGGGTCTCAGGACTTCTGTCATTTAGTCGCGTTGTATAAGTGAAGAAAAATATTGTTCGTTAACCCTTTAACGAGCAGTGTTCCCGCTCTGGGAACACCAAACTCTGACGTTTTGACTGTTGCCAGTCACGAAGAATAGATTTGATTTCTATAAAAATAGTTGCGGGTGACATAACTCCACGAGAATCCTTTACGTTTTAGTACGTCATTTCCCGTAAATAAAATTGTCAAGATTATTTTTAACAGTACTGACATCTGCTGAAAAATGGAAGAACGCGAAAACAGCCGGATAGATTGTCCAATGCTGAAAAAAGGGCAGCCGTTGCCATCGCTCGACTTAACTACCAGCAAGATATCGGACGATCGAAACGTTCATCGTGCGCCCTAGAGACCCTTTTTTGATGACAGCTGGCTATGCCGGCACAGCCAGCTGTCGTAAAAAAAGGGTCTGTATTAAAAGGGTCTCTTTTTCCGCCCTTTTTTCAGCATCGGGAAAGGGTTGAGCCTCAAAGATTTAACTAAAGAAAGCCTTCTCATTTGATGTAATCCGCGGTCACTAATACTTCCCTAATATCTCACATACATAAATATGCAAGGCAGTTGATTTTTATTTTTGTTGATAAAATAACGCTTCATTGTTTTTGGCATTCAATCAATCAATAAACAATAATGACTAATAAGCAAAAAAAAAATTCACAATTTGATAAACATTCACACAAGAGCGCATGCAGTGTTTAACCCTTTGAAGCTCAAGCATTTTCACATTAATATCGAAGACTCACTGGATAAACTGCTCAACACTGAAAAAGTGCAGTCGTTGCCATCGATCCATATAGCTACCAACAACATGGCATCCAGCTACGTCTGAAAATTGGATCTGTGGCGGATTCGACCCGCCGCCTTGTTGTCGATAGTTAAATGGGTCGGTGGCAATGGCTGTATTTTTTTTTTTTTTTTTGCGAATAGCAGTGAAAGCGCTGAGGTGGTTTCTTGGCTCAACCACCGCGCCTCAAAGGGTTAAAATAATTTTCTAAAGCATTTTTTTTCCTTACTTCCGAACCTGACGACGAGGCAGAGCCCCGTGGACCACAAAACGAAGCCGGTGTGCCAGACATGCGTATCGTCCACCAGCACCATGCCCAGGAACAGGAATATCACAGTATCACAGACAGCGCTGCCAAAAAACGCAACACCATGTAAATTACACGAAAGCACGAAGGACTAAACCAGGGGGGGGGGTCTCTCGTATATAACACAATGAAATGACTAGTATGCTTACAAAAGAGAAGTATAAGATAAAACGCTTTGATTCGCGTAAAATATTAGGGGAACCTGAAAGTAATGTCGTTATTTTTTTTTATATTAAATTGAAATCAAATAAATTTTCAGCAAGTTTTTAACCCTTTGAGGCGCAACCCTTTCCCAATGTTGAAAAAAGGGCATCCGTTGCCATCGCTCGACTTAACTACCAGAAAGAGAGCGGACGATCGAAACGTTCATCGTGTACCACAGATCTAGAGACCCTTTTTTTGACGCAGCTGGCTGTGCCGGCACAGCCAGCTGGGTTGACAGGGTAGTTGCGGGTGACATAGCTCAAGGAGCTATGTCACCCGCAACCTTTTTCTTTTTATAGAAATCCAATCTATTCTTCGTGACTGGCAACAGTCAAAACGTCAGAATTGGGTGTTTCCAGAGCGGGATCACTGCGCGTTAAAGGGTTAACAACTAGATATGATAAAGAACGTTTTTGAGCCCCAGGCTCCATAGGTTACGTATTCTGGAAGGTACTATCCAATCCAAAACCGCGTAAATACAGGTTAGGACCCCCTTAGAAAATACCCCCCCCTCCCTGCCTCTTCCTCGGCTTAGATCCCTCGAGTAGACATTTGTCCATAATATCACATTTCATTTCCAATCTAGAACCTATATTAAGAAACTCACGTACATGTCAAATTTCGCATAATTAGCTTCATTTGTTTTGGCTAGGCGAAATATTGACGAACGAAAAAACGAAATTACTTCCTGGTTTCCTAACAGATTGTGCAGGTTTACTTGTTCAAACAATATATTCTTTAACTACTTTATTTCCATGAAGTACTTTAAACAAGTCTTTTAAAACTCATCAGTCACGTGTAGCTTGGCGTGGGCGCTGCCATACAGAGGGTACATGAAGGGCAGTTTGCTTTCTACTGCACGAAGATCATACATTAAAGGAGGAAATATCAAGAAAATTTGAAATTATTTCATTAATTTTTCTTCATAACTTTGCATGAATTTACCTCCTCCCCAAATAATTTTTTATGGCAGCTCATAGTAGCTAAATTACATAAAAAAATTTTTGTGGGTCAAGGGGGGGGGGAGGGTAAATCTTTAAATAAAAGTTTGTGCTTGAAGGAACGTGATCTAACAAACCGACGTGCAACAAAATAAGGGAAAGATAAAATGTTAAGCTTGAAAAATTAAAGCATTTTATGTGCTACATAAGCGCTTTCCTTTTAATAAAACACGTGTTGACAATCTTCCAAAGTTGTTCATAAAACATGAGGAATTATTTTAGGTTTAAATTGCAGCTCTAATTATTCATGAAGGACGTAACTTTTAGCTACAAACGATAGTACATTAAATTAAGGCATGAAAGCATTTAGTAGAAGGACAAACATGAAAACAAAAGTCTGTTACAATTATGTGTGGCCTGCGGTATTATTGTTGCAAATAATGACTGTGTTCGAAGCATAATGCAATTATTATAAACAGCCAATTAAAGATATCGGATCAATTATTGCCTGAAAGTAAGTTTTGGCAGGCAGATCGATAAGCAGATATTTGTTTTTTAAGTCTTATTAAATAACTTTCATAGCGTTGATGCTGTAAAACGTGTACACAGTAATTTTTTTAAAATATTTTTTTTTGAAACGGTATCAGCCCACACGTTTAACTACGAAATTTTGCTATAATGTAAGCCAAAAATTACTGTTAAAAAAAGTGGTTAGTTATGTTCCGGAGAAGTTGGCAACTCTGGGTAGAGGTATTGTTTAGCTTCTATAAATCCAGAGTTATGAGGAACCTTCCAGATCGCAAGCTATATTCATCCCACATTTTCTCCTATTATTTGTCCTGTATGAAATAACTATACTGTTAACCCTTTAACGCACAGTGTTACCGTTCTGGAAACACCAAACTCTGACGTTTTGACTGTTGCCAGTCACGAAGAATAGATTGGATTTCTATAAAAATAGTTGCGGGTGACATAGCTCCACGAGAATCCTTTAGTTTTTAGAACGTCCTTTCCCGTAAAAATTTGTCACGATTATTTTTAACAGTACTGACATCTGCTGAAAAAAGGAAGAATGCGAGAACAGCCGGATAGATTGCCCAATGCTGAAAAAAGGGCAGCCGTTGCCATCGCTCGACTTAACTACCAGCAAGATGGCGGACGATCGAAACGTTCATCGCGTGCCACAGATCTAGAGACCCTTTTTTGACGACAGCTGGCAAATTAAAGACGACGTTTTTGACGACAGCTGGCAAATTAAAGACGACGTTTTTGACGACAGCTGGCTGTAGGCATACAGCCAGCTGTCGTCAAAAAAGGGTCTCTAGATCTGTGGCACGCGATGAACGTTTCGATCGTCCGCCATCTTGCTGGTAGTTAAGTCGAGCGATGGCAACGGCTGCTCTTTTTTCAGCATTAGGAAAGGGTTGCGCCTCAAAGGGTTAAAATCAGTAGCTAGTTAATCAATTTGTTCGAGACTTTGTTCCAGAAGATATCTGTCGACTATCCTAATTCTATGAATCTTGGAATTATCATCTACTGTTATATGAAAACTTCCCCCATGTCACAAGCATGCATTTTTACATATAAATAAATCAGGGATTGCGTTACAATATCTTTCACCTGTTAGTACTCCTCTGAGGAATGTAAAAAAGACCATTGCCACCCAGGGAATTTGCATTTAAAATCTTTATTCCGTACCTCCAATACATTGATTTTTTTTTCTCTTTTAGCAATTATAGACTGATAACGTTTGACATTTTGTTATTTATAGAGAAAAAGTCTAAAAACATAAACTTTTAGAATTCAATGTTAAAAGCATTTTCATTTTAATTTGAACATAAAAGATATATCGTTCAATATAATAAAAGTTCATACCTCAACATCTTTGTGAAATACTTGACGGTTGTGTTAGATTTACTGGAAATGTTTTTGGAAGCATAATGTGCTTGGACAATACCACAACCGATGATGCTGTAAAATGAAAGTTCTAGAGTTATTTTACAGTTTAAACTCAAAATATAAATGAATGTTATTAACAAATTAAAATTTATTAACCAATTTACAGGCAATTACTGTTAGTGGCTCTGAAAAATATTTTACTACAAGCAAAAGTTTTTTATTGGAAAATAGAAGCAGACGATTCTAGAACCGGATAATCTATTTAAATTCTCATTGCGAAGTTTTTTCCACATGCTAAGCACCTTCTTGGTTTGAGGAAAATTAAACTAAGAGAAAAGGTTCCGTTTTCTTTAAAAGTCAATGAAATCTTTGAATCTTCTATAAAGTAACTGAAATTTTACGCCGTATATAAAAGATATATTGTAATAAACTGTATGAAAAGTTAAATAAAAGGGAAATAAATTTTACAAAGAGCATTCCAAAATCGCACCAGACTGTTTCAAAGTTTGGGAACGGGGGAAAGATGGTATTAAAAATATGAAAAACAATTCGTTATTTAGAGAGATTTGTAGTTATCAAGCATAGCTCTGTTTTATGAGAACTAATGGACTCAAAGAAATGTATTACATTAATACATACAGGGTGTCCCGTAAACATTAACCTAGGCTGTTATCCTTTAAACACTAATGATAGACATACAATAAATTACAAAAATAGGTACAAAATTTATATTACCGATTAAAAATTTCCGCAGGTTAAATCTAAATAAATACAAAATTAAATTTTTTATACGGACCAAGTACAAAAAAAAATTAGCAGTTAGTAAAATGTGCCCATACATTAATGTGGCGATGGTCAAAAAATTTCAGCATTTTATCATAAAAAGGCTCAGTGATACGAAAATGAATATATGTTGACTTAAACCACTTTTTAATGGTTCTCAAGCAGGAAAAAAATCCCATCGGAAGATCGCTTTCAAAAGCTGTGCACAAATTACGAAAGAAAACATTGATTGTATAAATACATAATATTTGTGTTATTCTTGGTATTTATAATCCCTTACCAAAATTGTTGAAGCATTTCTCTGAGTTTAGGATGAAGACGAAAGGAATGAACTTTTGTATATCACCTGATTAATGTATGGGGACGTTTTACTAATTGGAATTTTTTTTTGTACGGAGTCTGTATAAAATTTTTAATTTTACACTTATTTAGATTTAATCTCCTGAAAATTTTTATCGGTATCATAAAATTCTATACGTTTTTTTACGTAATTTAGTGAGTTATTGTATATGCCTATGATCTATATTTAAGGAATAAAAGAGCCTAGGTCATGATGCATGGGGAATGAGGACGATAATGCCGTTTTTTATAGTAAAAAAAATTGTTTTTAAAGCTTCAGCATTCTTTATATGTAAAATCTTATAAATAAAAATGAAATTCTGTTTGTTTGTTTGTTTGTTTGTTTGTGGATTTGATTCGTATACAAATCCACAAAAATGGACCTATCGGCCTGAAATTTAGTACAGATATGTAAAATAATATAGAATAACTCATAGTCCACTTTAAAACTTTGAAAGTCCACCCGTTCCCGGAATTTAAGAGATTTTTTATGCTCTTCACGCAAAAATCTTTCCGTAATTGTAACCCCTGTAGTGAAAAAAGTGTGAAATAAGGATTGTGGTTGCCATCTGTGGCGATTTTGCCGAATAAAATGTCGTTCGTATACAAATCCACAAAAATGGACCTATCGGCCTGAAATTTAGCACAGATATGTAAAATAATATAGAATAAATCGTAGTCCACTTTAAAACTCTGAAAGTCCACCCGTTCCCGGAATTTAAGAGATTTTTTATGCTATTCACGCAAAAAGCTTTCCGTAATTGTAACCCCTGTAGTGAAAAAAGTGTGAAATAAGGATCGTGGTTGCCATGTGTGGCGATTTTGCCGAATAAAATGTTTTAAATTTTCAAAGTAAAAATAAAAGAATAATAAGGTTTTTTTCTGTTAGTTTATATTCGTAAGGTTATTTTTTTTTAAATTATAATATCGTGTGCATGGGAAATCAGAGCAGGAATGTCATGCTTTACACGTAAAACAATAAGAATTGAAGATTTCCGAGGCTAATAGGTAAATTATTTTAGTTTGGCGAAAAAATAAAATGGCTCAAATGCCAAATTTGGGAAAGTGAGTTCTAGCGGTTTGCACAGATTTCGGCTTGGCGCAATTTATTGAGAGCTTAAGGAAATAGATTTTTGAAAACAAGTGCAAAGGTTTTATTAGAATACAGCGTTAAATTTTAATGATCCGTGAAGAAATAAAGCAGTTATTAAGGGATTTCAATTGATCTATCTCCAGAATTCTCGCCAAATGAGTACATTGATTTAAGTTGGGGGAATTCCGCCAAATTTCAGAAAATTGAAATCTTCTCATTTAGTACATCGGAGTAATGATGAATAAAACACGTTATAGTTGATAATTTTAAAAAATTCGGCTGTATTAAGGGATTCAACTTTTCAAATAAAGGCTTGCTTTACTTTTTCGCGGTCGAACCATTTCCCATATATTATTGCTGCTAAGTCAATGCTTCGAATGATTTCCTGAAAAAACGCTTGCAAAATGGCGTATGTTGGCACTTTGGTGAGGCTTAGATTTGAAACTGGATTTTATTTGAGACTGGGATATATAATGACACTGGTTATAGATAAAAATGAATGTTGGTATGAGTGTATGAGGTTGAAAAACTCCAGCACCGTTGAGCACCGTTGCACCATGAAATTTGGTTCACCTATGGTTGATGGTATCCGTTTGGTTTATGCTATCCGTTTTCCTCTAACTTGCCACCAAGTGGCGCAGCAGAACGTCGAATTCTATTCCGTTTAGCCGTTTGCTATGCGAATATCGTCCGACCGATTTCGATGAAATTTGGTACACGCGAATATTAGAACACGGAGAATATTTTTCACTATCCATTTTGCTGTAACTTGCCGCTAAATGGCGCTAAAAAGCATCAACTTCTATACCGTTCGACCGATCGGCATAAAATTTTTTATACTTACACATTTGAGCACGAAGAATATATTCTACATGCGTTCCTTTCGATGTTACTCACCACTAGATGACACTGCAATGCATTATTATTTTAACTCGCCACTAGATGACGCTGCAGCAGGCCAAATTCTTGACCATTCAAACGGTCGCTATGAAAATCAGTATACATAGCTATTTGAACAATGAGAATATTTTGGCGTTATCCATTTTGCTATAACTCGCCACTTGACGGCGCTGTAGCAAATCATTACTTTATTGAACCACTAGATGGCCCTGCAGTGTATTACTTCTTGACTGTGCAAATGATCGCTATGAAAATAGGTATACATAGATATTTGAACACGGGGAAGAGTTTGGCGCTATCCCTTTTCCTATAACTTGCCACTAGATGTCGCGTCAACACATGAACTTCAGGACTGTCCAGCCGATAGTCATGAAAATTCGTATACATCGATATCTGAATGCGAAAAATATTTTCGCCGTATCCGTTTTGCTAAAACTCGCCACTAGATTGCGCTACGTCGCATGGCCTTCTGCACCGTACAAACGATTGCCTTGAAATTCGGTATGCATGATTATTGGACACAATATAACGCGATATCCACTTTGCTATATCTGTTTATTACAATGAATAGTAATCACCACAAATCATAATATCAAAAAGTCCATTCATTCCCGTGCGAAGAACGGGTACTTCAGCTAGTAATAAATAAATTTCAGCTTAGTTTTATACAAAAATCAACAGATTGTGCTATTCTCAAATCTGAGAAAAATAAGTTTATTGTGGATAAAATACGAGGAAAAGTGAATTTGTTTAAGTTAAAAGTGCCTGCTTTCTGATTCTAGCAAAATGTGTGATAAAAAAGAAAAGAAAAGGAAAGAAGGAAATTCTTAAACACTTTTATATTTTAACCCTACTATGCTACCCATTAGTCTCTTGTACGAAATTTAAAACAGATAACATCATGGCAACATGCGAAGTGATTGCTTTGAAAATAAACAAACCATGGCGTCGTCCTTATTTTATTTCCTTAAGTTGGAAAGTGTATCATTATCCACGAGTGTGCCGTTTTTCTTCCTTGCTTCACAAAAACCTTATTTGGAGTCGAAATTTATATTAAATTCGCCTACTAAAACTGCTTTATAATCTTTGTCAATCATATTCTAACTATACTTCACCTTTATATACTGTTTGGAATGCGAATCATAATCCATGAGTATACCGTGTTTGTCTTTCTTGTTCTATAAAACATTTTTCAGAATTGTAATCTATATTGAAATCGCTCACCGAAACTGTTTTACAATTTTCGTCAGAGATATTCTAACTATACTTTGTAATAAAGTGTAGCGTATGCCAGTTTATTTATCGCCAAGTTTATTTCACTTTTGAGGACTTAAATTTCGGAGCAAAACGTGCCGATAAATCACTAAAAATTGCAAACCTTGGTGGCTTTCAACATTTTACTCCCCCTCCCCTCCCCGTTATCTTGCACTTTGAAGTATTTCCCACCATAAGCCGTAATGTATGAGAAATATTTTTTGTAGCCCTGTAAAAAACTGAAAGTCTTATACACACCAAAATCTTTACCGGTCGTACGACAGTGGTCTATAATATAAATACTAAATTCAAGCTCAGTCGCATGCACTCAATCGTTACTCTGTTGAAAAATGCAACGGAAACATGTCGACCCAAATCGGTCCACAATAATGTGTCCACAAGTAAACGTCAACAGAAAATACCGAAGTGAACAGAATAGCTCTATAGTGCTAATAAAAAAATATCTGAGTAGCTTTATTACTTACCTTATAATTCCCGAAAAGTGCACCATTTCTGCTAATAAATATGATAAGTAAGCAACACCCAACATTGCTAAAGGCTCCACAACTATTGGAAAGAAAAAACATGAACACTCACCCATGTAAATTGGTAATGATCAGACAGAAATTGAAATCAAATAATACTGTTAATATTGTTAGAAATTTAAAAGGTTATTCTTCCAACAGAGTATTGGTAGCTTGTTTAGAACACAAGAAGCGCTTAGTGCTAGTTTAAGCCGTTTTTTAGGGAGTTATAAATTAATAAAATAATTTTATTTATGTTAGAGAATGAAAACCCTTTAATATTTAACATAAATTTGTTTTTAGTCTACAAACAGTCCGGGCAGTGGTGTAAAAAGAGGAAGAAGACAGAAGGTGCTACTGTTTTGTGAGACTGAGGGCGACTGTACGAATTTTCAGTCGAAACGATCGTATCTTTCTATAAGTATCATTTTATGTGTATTTTTCAAACAAAGTTTTTATTTATTTTATCGTTTAACACCAGCTTTTTGAGTATTTTTTCCGTATACATTCTTCTACTTATTCGGAAATTTTATTGAATGTGATGTGTCCTTTCCTAAAGCGTTTAAAAGAAGAACGGTCAAAAAATATAAAATAGGAAATTTTTGGCTAATTTTTCAATCAAAAGTGGTAGAATCAAGCTGTAGATTTTGCTCCCGGCTGTGAACAGGAAACTCACATCTCCAATGAAGCCACGGCGAATTATACTGCTCTCACTCATAGAAAGGATGAGTCCAAGAGAGAGAAAAAAAGTGATACATACGTCCTTTAAGTAAGTTCTGTAAACAACTTTTCTTTTAAATAAAAACTGTATGAATTTGCTTTTTGTTCTTCTTCTTAAAAAAAAAAGTTTTTTACTAGCTTGGTTTCTTATTGTGAAGTTCGACTTCAAAGTTTGTGAAGGAATTTTAATCCACTTCCTATCATACAATCAACCATTCTGGTCCGATCAATATCCATCAGTTCAGGCTATTTAGGCGGATCGTCGTTTTCGGGCTGCTTACGATTCGTGGATTAGAAATCCGTTCACGAGAAGTGGCAACGCTCGAACAATATGCCTATAAGAACAGACTATTTTATGAATTGTTCCTTTGCTACTTGCAGCGATTGTAGGATTATTTGTTCAACACAAGTCTGATGTATACTTTTGAGAGCGAACTCTTGATAGCAAAGGACCAATGCTTCCACATGGTCAGTAGGGATGAATTTTACTGAAGTCTCAGACATAGAACAGCGTATACAGGGCCGCTACTAGGGGGGGGGGAGACAAATGGGGCACACTCTCCGGGAGACGTGCTGAGGGGGTCATCGAAATGGAAAGAAATGGGTGACAAAATTACGGTTTGCCTCGGGTGACGTGATCTCCAGTTGCGTCACTGACTCTATATATCAGTTAGGATGCTTTTTATAGCCTTTGT
The DNA here is from genome assembly GCA_038373885.1 of Cheiracanthium punctorium. NCBI lineage: Eukaryota > Metazoa > Arthropoda > Arachnida > Araneae > Cheiracanthiidae > Cheiracanthium > Cheiracanthium punctorium. The sequence goes on along the minus strand of JAWZYV010012240.1, from coordinate 58,419 downwards.
TTGCGGTATTCGTGGATACACCGTGAGGACAAAAAAATACGAACTTGAATAAATAAGCAACACAACGCAAGCAACATCTTGCAAAGCCTTGACAGAAATACCAAGGAAGGACAAATTTCAGGCTAAAAAGAATTACATAAATATAAGATAAAAAATGTTTTTGAAATTAACCTTTTTATTCAAAGATGGAGTAAAAGGCATAAAATAATTTTCGAGAAAATCTTCAAGCTCTTATGCTTATTGCACACTTATAGCAAATACTTACTGCAACGCCCAAATACATCCTAGCTTATCGATAACGGCGGATGTACTTAGAAAATTTATCAAATGTTACATTTAAAAAATGTAAAACAGTATATAATTTTCAAAAGCTTAAGGCGCTTAACTACTTACTTCTAATATGAGGTAAAAAGAAGTCTTAACGCTTCAAGCTTTTAAAAAATTATATATTATTTTACACCAAAAAAGTAATATTTAATAAATTTTCTAAGTACCTCCGTCGATGATCGATAAGCTAAGATGTATTTGTATGTTGCGATGAGTGTCTGAGCTTGAAAATTCTCGCAAAAATTATTTTACACCTTTTAGTCCATCTTTGAATAAAAACCTCATTTAAAAAAGTTTTTTTTTTTATAATATTGTGTTTATCACTGATAAACAATGTTGTCTTATATTTAGCAAAATAGTATATTCAAAAACCTCTCTGAATAATAATTTACACAACCATTGCAATTAAAGTATAATTACACTGATTGAGGAACATAATCCACATGGGTAAATAGTCATAAATATACGGAAAAACCAATCTGCCCTAAATCATAAAAGCAGGTTATAAAAGCAGTTGCTGTTCTTGAACATAGCAGAAATTATTTTTGTCTGTTACTATTGTTTGTTAAGTCTGATTATCAGTATGAGGTATATATAGACTTTAAAGCAGCATGTCTTGGTAATGAACTTTTTATAGGAGATCTGTTCTTACTCATTGCTATACATCCAATGAAAATCTTCAAAACTCCTTTTGGCTGATTCGCACCACTGTCCAAATCTGTCTCCCTGCTTGAATAACGTGTAGGAGTTACTGTTGGAGTCGAAATTCACACGCTGTGCAGCACAAAACTACTAAAATATATTACATACAAACAAACGCACATTCCAGAAGGTCATGCATGCAACACATTCTTTAATGGAGGGAGGGAGTTGGAGGTTATACCCAGCAAATAGGAATCGTGGTATTTACAGAAATGCACTGTAAAAAAAGTCTTTCAAATTTACGGAAAAAAAAAACCTGTCAGTCAGGACGCCAGTTTATTTCTGTATGTTTTACAGAAGTCTTCCGTAATTTTTCACAGATTCTCAATTTATTTTACAGAAATCTTCCGTAATTCCGTAAAATACGAAAGCTTTTTGTAAAAAAAAAACTGAGAATCTGTAAAAAATTACGGAAGACTTCTGTACAACGTACGGAAATAAACTGACATCCCGGCTGACCGTTTTTTTTTAAAATTAAATTTGACAGACTTTTTTTTTACAGTGTATGTCTGTAATATAAAAAGATGTTTTTATGACTGTGCATTATTGTTCTTGTTACTTATACCTTCTGAGAACCGCATACGGTGCCAGTTCCCCCAGGTACGGGAATCGATGGGAGAGGGGGCGCCTTCTGATTTTAGGGCCCCAGTGGGAGAAAGTCCGACTTTAGCCCGTGGTCCCCTAATTTTGATCCCATTCCAGAGGAGGGACCCACCCCCTGAAATCGGCACCCCGAGAGGTATCGTTTAACTACTAGGAGGACACTGAAGCCGCGACAGATTTTACGTGCACCAGCTCCCATTAGCGTACACGGTCCCACAGCAGTCGAGCCGACAGCGAGTCGACCCTCCCAAGCGCTAGCCAAGCCGGATGCTGCTTCACTTGCCGTGTTCTTATGGTAACGGAGTTTAGCGCCCAGACCACTGCGGGACACTATGCATTATTCTCAACTCAGTGATAAAGAGCTTGCATGCATTTGCGGAGTCGGATTCTGATTTGCTGGGTTTGTGTATCAAGCTTCAAGAATGATCAACAGAATCGCTATGATTTTTATCTGATTACCTCTCACTTCTTCGGTGTTCTTCGTAATAAGGGCTGTAAATATTCCCATAAAAATTCCTATTGCGAGTCCACCCAAACTGACGCATATAAAGGCAGCAATACCTAGGGCAATCTGAAAGAAAGAGGCACAGAATCTGAAAAAACTTAGAGTGGTAGTTGGGAATTGGCAAGTGAAAATTTGGTTGCCTGAGACATTTAGGAGAAAGGTAACGTATTACGGAATGCATGACAGTTAATGTATTTATGCTAATCGCGTGTTAATAAACGTTAGTGACGAGAGCTGTTATAGATTAGTGCAGATAATTGCAAATGAAATTAATTATATGATGAGACGTAGTAAATAAATAAGTTAACCCTTCAAAGCTCGGTGTCCTCGCTGTGAGTATACCAAAACTCTGACAGTATAACTGTCGGCCTCAAAAATACTCAAGCATTAGTCAATTTTCTAAGTTTTGATACCCAAAGAATAAATTTGATTTCAATAAAATACTTAAGAATGACATAGTTGCACGAGAATCCTTTACTTTTCAATGCATATAATTTCCAGTAAAACTATCAGTTATTTGTAAAATTGACGTCATATTTTTTAAAAAAAATCTGTACTGGCATCTGTTGAAAGCGGGAGAATGCCATGAAAATGTATAGATATAAAAGAACAACTGATCAGACTGTTGAGCTGTTTCAGCGTTAGACAGAACATTCAGTTGGGATTCTATGTAGAAGTGAAAATGGTTGCGCTTGAATGGGTTAAGTTAAAAGTTTTTGATTTTAGAATAAAGGCACTGAAGTTGAATCAGAGCATAATTTTAAGATAACTGCGAAACTGTTTGAGATAATAAACTGTTTGAGAACATCCGGCCCGCGGGCCGGATGTGGCCCACCACGGCTTTCGAACTAGCCCACGGAACATGTCAAAACCCTGTGTAAAAGCTATATAAACCATTCAAAATCCCATACACATCCCAATTATACGGCCCGCGACTTAGCTAACATCCTGAACTTAGGCTCACAAATTTTCAAAGGTTGCCCATACCTGATGTAGTACATGAAATAAGTAAATAAAATAAGACCGAACTGTGATAAAGCTTGAAAATTTCTTGAATTTTGAAGGAAAGAAAACTGTACATTTTTTTTTTTTCCTGTTAAATATTTTTAAAAGTTTATTTACTGCTCTCTGTAGCTACATTTCGTTAGAAATAAAAATGAAGGAGAAAAACTTTCAGCAGTAAAAATTGACTTACTTGGTCAAGTGTTATGTATTCTGCCTTAGAAAATCCAACCATCATCATATAAAGTACAATAGTAACAGCATCTACAGTAAAAAGGGAATTAAATTGTAGCTTTGCTCAAGTATAAAGTAGCTTTTGCATAATTTTGCTACGATGGAAATTACTGAGTGCGTTTTGTGGGATTACGGCCGATTAGCTACGAGTGGGCTCTAGGCCGAGGGGTGGGGATCTTTCTAAAGGGTCCTAACCCGTATTTACGCTAAGTTTCGGAGTAAATCACAGAATACTCCGAACGGTTATTTCGATGCGCGTGACCTGGTTTCGAACCAGGCACCTTACGTCTTCCAGTTCAGTGCGCTACGTACTGTGCCACTGGCGGGGCAGGAGTTACTGAGATAGAAGGCATAAAATGTAAGTGATAAAAGTGTATTACTTATACTTGCGCCAGCTTGCCACCAGTCGTGTTGTACAATGCCTGCGTGAATCGCAGTCCAGAGTCCAGATGTGGATTTTGCTGACGGAAAACACTTTGAGCGTGAAAGATAAATGAATCTAATGTCAGGCAAGTGCAGTTTTGGAAAACTTGACCACAAATATGCGCGTTCTATGCCTTTTCGTGTAGAACGCACATATTTGTGATAGATTCCTGATAGATACCTTGTGCAGGGGCGTAGCCAAGGGGGGGGGGTTAGGGGTGTCATAACCCCCCATGAGAAATTTTTTGCCATACAAAATGTATATTCTTCACTACATTATCACACATATGTATACATATATATGAGTTGCAGTAGTCGTAACCCCCCCCCCCATGAAAATTTTCTGGCTACGTCCCTCACCTTGTGCATATCAAATTGACGATGCTGAACAACTCTGTAGTTGACTTCTTTCCCGTATCTTCTACCGTTTTGAGATAAGAACGCTAACTCCAAATTTAGCCATCAGGCGGCGCTGTAATCGTTTTTCTTCCGCAGCACATGGCAACTTTACTAGCCTCATTTTTATGATTATAGCTCTTGTCGTTCAGAAATTATTGGGGTGACAACGGACTTCAGTGAGCACATTGTATAGTCTTATCAAAATTGGCACCTAAAAAAAATAATAATGGGAAAAACAAGGGAAAAAAAAAACAGTGGACGCATTCACCAAGGTAAACGATAACTTTGCTATTTGAAAAAATAACAAACCAGATAATATAATTTTCACGTGAGACATTTACAAACGTACCATTAAATAGAGATTCTCCAAATACAAGAAAATACAAATTTTTATTCACTCCTACTTCTTGAAAAATGGCAAGCACCTGCAAGAGTAAAATCAATATCAATGTACTTTCATTTCCATATTATTTCATGAAGACCAATATTGCTACAAAAAATGCCTTTGGCAATTAATTGTCAGCACATGTTACTCAGGCTAATTAAAATGCGCGCTTTTTAAGAAAACAATTTCAAAAGATTTTTAAAAAAGGAACCATTAAAGAAGGGACAGAAAATATTGGAAAATTACACAAATCATTTAAAAAATGCACTGTAGAATAATTAGTCTTTTAACCTGTGTATTTATTTTATTTATTTATTTTAAGAGGGTGGGAGGTTGAAATATATATTTGGGAAATGAGAAAGAGAAAAGAAATACTTTCTCAGTATTTCCAATTCCAATTAAAATTTATAATTAGCATATATTAGAGTTTCGGACTGTGCAAGTTTGACTCACCCTTTCATCCTTGCAGTGGGTCGATAACTTGAGGACCAAGCTTGCTATGGGACTAAACAATGGGAGCTCTGCGTCGGGCCAACACCCTCTAGATATAGAAAGCCTTACAACTAAAGTTTTGACGTCATCACTAGATCTTCTAATATAACGCCATCACAGTTTTGCTTTCACAAAGTATATCTATTTTATATTTGTGCTGAATTTTATCACTCACAAAACTTTTTAATGATTTGGTAAGATAGAAAAATTAACTTACGACAAATGGCAATTTTTGATCATCACGAATTGAATAATATGATACAGAAGTAGATCGCGATAAATAATTTTGTATCAGAAAGGTATTTTCATTTTTATCTTTAATTTAAGATATTTTCTAACATTCGTAGCACCCACCAGAAATTTTAAATAGTCTTACATTTTGAAGATACAACTATGATGTCATTTAAAAAGATCTAGAGATGACGTCACATCGTAAGTTGTTAGGCCTTCTATTTGTAGAAGGTGGTGGTCAGGCTGACCATCTAGCAGAAACATAAGTTTCCGCACCCCAGAAGGCGTGGATGGGGATCACAGGCCTTAGCCCCACGTGGGATGTTACGCCAATGAGTTTAATTTTATATGCTAGAGTTTTACAATTTTTTGTACAACTTTTCAATGTGAACTAAACGTGCTTCTCAATGAGTAAAATTTGCCCGGTAACTCTGTTTATGAAGGCGAAATAAGTTCTTCGTTTAAAAAATACGCGTCAATTGAGACGATTTTATTACACACTGAGGGGTAGTAAATGAAAAGTGTAGACAGAATGCTGAGGTAATTACGCGCTCATTGCGTAAATGGAGAGACCCCATCGTGTTGAAACAACATGGTACTTTTCATTTCTGACTCCACAAAACAATAATACTGTACGAAAAAATGCTTCTTTATAGGGTCGCGTGAGGTTATTACGACTAGTGGAATTTTTATAAAATCTATGAATTTCCACCAAAAAATCTGGCATAAAGCTTATAATGTATTTTTCATGATATGTATCTTTCATTATCAATATTAATCATTTTTAAGGTAGTAATAATTGAAAAACAAACACCATGCTACAATTTTCAATAAACGGATTTGACTGTTCGGTGTTCAAGTTTATTTGGCGTAAAAGGAAACATTTTCAGGCAAGCTAATTCATATTGAAAAGTATGTTGGTAATGTATTAAGGGCTTCCGACATGTTTTTACTTTTTCTAAAGCGATTCAATATTTTTAAACTCATGATCATAATTACCCCACAGTTTTTAAAAAGTGATGATAATAACGGCCATGTATAAAAACATAGTAGAAAAAGTTATTCTGACTTTAAGAAAAAGTAGATGCTTTTGTCTAATACGAGGTCTGTTCAAAAAATATCGATCCTTATATTTTCCCTCGTAAACCAATGAAGCGCGGAAGACTTTCTTCTGTGTAGAGGCAGAGAAGACACTCATGCACGTTGTGAAATTTTCCACAACCGCTGAAAGCGTCAGTTGCTGACAGTTGGCCAACAAATGAAGGCGTGCATTGAACGGCCGTTGGATTTCAGTTTTTGAAAAATGACAGAAAAACTTGAGTAGCGATATTGCAGCAAATTTTGCCAAAACCTCGGTGAGACCCATGCTGAAACCGACGCCCAAGGCTTCAGTTACATGTAATGTGTTATGTCTCGGTAACATTGTGAACTTGGAATCATTCAATTTTGTGATTTTGTTTGGATAATTATGACCATCGCCTTAAATTTTAAGCAAATAATTCTACGGAAACACAATGTTTACCAGGTGTTCTTAAAAGGTCAAAGTTTCTCCCTTAATTAATGATAACAATATTTTGCCTATAATTAAAAGAGTTAAAAATTCACAAAATTGAAATTTAATAAAGGTATTAATTACCCCATTTGACCCTAGGTATTTTACAAAATACTCTTAAAGTTTAGTCTACGAGTCCTAAAACACTCTGTATATACGCTTTTGACAGAGGTTCTTTATTAATTTTAATCTTTAAATAGCAGGTTTTTCTAGTGTTATCATCTACCAACTACTTGGATTGGAGTTTCGTGAGTGTACATGAATTAGAATCATTAGTATAAAAAATACATATACTATATTAAAAAAAACCTTACCGCAACTGGATCGACAGCTGATATAAGGGCACTAAATACAAGACACTCGATAAGGTGTAAATGAATGCCACCCAAGGCACCCATAAATATCAGACCATATAAGGACAGTCCTTAAAAAAATTAAAATGTACGTTTATAAATAAAGAAACAACAAACATTTGTTTAATTGTGAAGTAGATGAGAGGTGTGCTATTATTTTCATATTTTAAATAATTACAAGCAATATTTTCATGAAATAATAGAATTACGTACCTATAATAAAACAATTGAAAATAGTACCCTGAAAAGAAAAATTATTTTCATAAGTTCTGTATATTTATAGAAACTATTTTAATTAAAAATAATTTTAATATAATTTTTAAAAATATATAGTGAAATGCAAAGCACGCACATCAATAAAAGTATAAGAAATTACAGTTTTCATATGCTGCGAAATGATGCTTTTCGGCAAATATTTTGTACTCTAAAAATATTAATTTAGCAGAAGGAGCATCTATAGCTTTTAACTATTTTAAATACAATAGTTTACAATAGGAGGGACTAAAATACAATAGGAGGGACTAAATATGTACGTTCGCAAGTAAACTGTTCCTCTTATGTGTCTGTAATGAGGTATTTGTGCATTAGATACAAGAGATAAATTTGATGCTATTTTCTAGTGAATTATAAGCAACAACTGCAGCTCTGCAAGAACTGTGTTTTAAGATTGGTTTAAACATTTTTTATTAGTTAAATTAACATTTTAAATGTATCTCTCCATTATTATAACGTGAGTTTTTTTTTTGTCGTTTTATTGTTTAAACTTTTTCTAATTACTTGATATGAATGTATGCTATTTTTTTCCTTTAAAAAGCAAAATATAACTTCTCCGGTTGATGACAAAATTACCTAAACATTCGAAATATTTTCGAGCTCGGTTTTATGAATAATTAACAAACATTACTTTAAAGCTCAAAAGTTATGATTGGTTTAAACATTTTTTATTAGTTAAATTAACATTTTAAATGTATCTCTCCATTATTATAACGTGAGGTTTTTTTGTCGTTTTATTGTTTAAACTTTTTCTAATTACTTGATATGAATGTATGTTATTTTTTCCTTTAAAAAGCAAAATATAACTACTCCGGTTGAAGAAAAAATTACGTAAACATTCGAAATATTTTCGAGCTCCGTTTTATGAATAATTAACAAACATTACTTTAAAGCTCAAAAGTTCAAAATAAATTTTCCAAATCATATTTTATTGAGCCAAGTGGAATATCTTTTTAGAAACAAGTTTTTGAAGTTTGATTATGTATATACATGTTTGTAATTCACTATAAATTATTTTATATGCGTTATTTTGTATACATTTCCTTATACTAAATAAATTAATTAGGTATAGAAACTTTCAAACTGTATGAAAACGATTTTTCTAAAGAATTAAAATCTTTTCTAAAGTTATTAAAGTATAAGAAAATTTAGTGCTATGAACAATATCGCCTTAAAGAAGAATAGTTTTATCTCATTTTCTGATCTATAATGTCAAGATATATCTTTTCTTGTCTACTATGAGCAAATAAATTGGAACAAATTTAATTTTGATAGCCAAGTTCGTCGAATTTTTATTCCCTAAAACTACTTTACCGAAGTTTTCATCTTAAAGTTTGGCAGTCATATAAAATTTCATTTATGTCCGTAAAGCATCTTGCCGGAAATAGTTTAAAATGAAGATAAATTTTAGCAGGATTTTAAAAAGGATAAATTGCAAGAAGGAACTGAAAACGTTACATTATAAAAGTATTAAATGAGGCTGATATATTTTACAACTAAAAATACTTATTAAGTTTAAGATCATACATGGATAGTATAAACAGAAAGCTGTATTTATTTAAAATCTGAATGATTCATTCATTTCTTTGTTTTTTTTATAGCGTTCGGATTATATTTTATTGATACTAAAAATTTAACTCCAAACTACAGAGACAATCAGGTGCTTATGTGTTTAAAACTACCTGGAGGGTACAAGCAGTAACCACATGTGACAATCTCTCTCATGGAAACAATAATCTTCTATTTTTTAAAAATATGTTACAAATATATATTCCAATTATTCAAATACATTTTCATTAGCTTCTCCTCTTCAGTTAGCTGTTTAGCAGTTAATACGGTACATGAAGTAAAATCCTCTATTTTACAGTAAAAGAGAAAAGTGATTGACAGTTATGGATTATCCTTGCTTAGAATTTTTGACGTTTGATGATAAATTTTTACATTTAATATACAATTATTGCTAAGGATAAAATAGAGTGTGACTTCAGAAAATATCTTTAAAAATATTTTAAAGAAAATTAACATGTAATTTGTACCAGACACGTAACCAGAAAGGAGGCTTAGGAGAGCGTCACGTTTTTATGACTTCGGTGTCTACCTAACATTATATGAAATGTTGCTTAAGATTTTCATGCTTCCACAAGCAAATTTTGATATTTTTTTTGGTTATTTGTATAATTCACATTTAACCAAATAGTTTGCTTATACGTGATTTAAATAACTTTTGGTAAACAATTTTTGATAAAAAATCAAAGATATAATTAATTAAATAAATTAATTGACATTTATAAATTGACGTTAATTTAATAGTTGATGCATTTTCATCAGCTTTGCATGGAAGTTATTTCGACAAGTTATTCGATCCAAAATAAGCAAAATGGAACATATTTATTATAAGCACCGTAAAATGTTGTAAATATGTTAACCCTACTAAAAAAAAAAAGAAAAGAAAAGAAAAGAAACTATAAACAAACACCTTATACGGAAGAATTAGATGAACACTCAGTAAAAACAGTCCAATAAATACACAACAGATACTCTTATCAATGGGAATAGAAAAACAGTGACGTACATTTAATTAAAGAAATATCATTTATACAGAATTTTTTTGTTTGAAAGTATTGCTGTTACTAAGGTTTTTTTTGTGCGCATTAAGTTAAAAGTATATTATTATAGACATTATTTTAAACTAAATTTGTGAAATATAACTAGGCTGTACTTGATTCTATTCTTGGCATCTACTGATCGTGAATATTTTCTTAACAGGGTAAAGCTTATTCTTTCCTATTGTTCATTTCTTCCACATATTCTCTCCTGTCCTTTCCTATTACTTCTTCCTTCGACATATTCCTACCTATTCTTTCCTATTACTTCTTCCATCCACATAGTCCCACCTCATCCTTCCTATTACTCCTTCCTTCCACATATTCCCACCTCATCCTTCCTATTACTTCTTCCTTCCACATATTCCTACCTATTCTTTTCTCTTACTCCTTCCTTCCACATATTCTCACTCATTCTTTCCTATTACTTCTTCCTTCTACATATTCCCACCTACTCTTTCCTTCCACCCATTCTCATTTATCCCTTCAATCTTTCCTATTCTTGCAACAGAAATTCTAATTTTTCTGTAGATCGCAAAAAAATCATTTCAGAGAAGGTTTAGCCTTCTTGGGCCCAACCCAGTCGTGCTAACGGAAGTGGCATACTCGAATGATGAATTATGTGCTTCTTTCTGAATTGAAAGTCATTTATGTTAAAATGTTAGAGGTAGAACAGTTTAAAACGACATAGAACAATAGTATAGAAGTACGTTTAAGTTTCAAAATGTCTTACGATCACTGCGTACAAGATGATGGTACCCAAGTTGTTGAAAAAAGCTCTGTCGTGGAGCGAATATGCTGACTCCAAGACGATTCTGCAAAAAACATAAAATTAGAATAAAATAATGCTCTTCGTCGACAATACTGTACGTGACATTCATAGTCATTTTATAGGAACAAAAAAAAAAATGTGTCATAACGGATTTATGCTCTAGAATCAGAGTTTAAAATAAATATCTGAAGTCATGTGCTTCGTGGGCCAGATAGTTGCTCCAGTGCGCCACGTGTAGACTGCCTTCTTGTCTTCGTAACGATAGGGGCAAATACGTTAGCCCTTTGGGTTGACGACAGCTGGCTGTGCGGCACAGCCACCTGTCGTCAAAAAAAAGGGTCTCTAGATCTGTGGAACGCGATGAACGTTTCGATCGTCCGCCATTTTGCTGGTAGTTAAGTCGAGCGATGGCAACGGCTGCCCTCTTTTCAGCATTGGGCAATCTGTCCAACTGTTCTCGCATTCTTCCATTTTTCAGAAGATGTCAGTGCTGTTAAAAATAATCGTGACAATTTTTTTACGGGAAATGACGTGTTAAAAAGTAAAGGATTCGCGTGGAGCTATGTCACCCGCCACTATTTTTATAGAAATTAAATCTATTCTTCGCGACTGGCAACAGTCAAAACGTCAGAGTTTGTTGTTCCCAGAGCGGGAACACTGCGCGTTAAAGGGGTAAGCGCAAACATTTTTAAATCAATCTAGAGGACCAACTGGATATACTGCCCAACACTGAAAAAGTGCAGCCGTTGAAATCGATCCATTTAACTACCAGCAGCATGGCAGTCGATCGAACAGTCCATCTGGCGCTACTGAGCTAAAGAAGTTTTCTGACACAGCTGGCTCGTACAGCAAGGTCTGGTAAAATGACGAGCATAGCTTGTCATCGGTTTTTTATGCCATACAGCACAATGACGTGCTGTACTCGTCATGCAGTCTTCAACCTTCAAACAACATAACTAACAACTCTTTATAAACAGTAATTTTGGACTTGAAAAATAAGTTTTGATGTAAGACTTCGTTGCTAATTTGAAAAAAAAAAAATATTTATAAAATGTACTCTTTACAAAGAGTGGGTAGTTATATTCCTTAAAGACAGAAGACTCTGGTCACGTGACTATAAAGCTACTACTGAATACGATAATAAATTCGGTTAAAATTTCAGTGCACTGAAACCGGCAGCACTTTCATTATGGCACACTTATGGTCGTAGACCATAATGTAAGACCATAAGTATTGTATCACATATTGTTTTTTGTTAGAATTTCTTGGTAGAATTCAATTTACTGGAAGGATTCCAAGAATGTTTACTTTCCGAAGATGTACTATGTAAGGAAAGTATTGTAATCATGAAAAAATTCGACTTCGAGATCTTGATGTATTTACACGTTTTGAGGTCTTCTGAATTCATTTATGCTATTTTTACGAGATGTATTTACATTATGGGAAAATTCTTGAAAGTGCGCTAGCGTTTAAACGGTACATTCGATTGAGCTCAAATTGGGTACATATATATATTGTAAACCACCGTCGCAAGACCGATATTGATTTTGATGAGTGTAGGACTTATAGTTTTTCTACAGGGCTACGACAAAGATTTCTTTTACATTATGGCATATGGGGAGAAATTCTTGAAAGTGCTCTAGCGTTTATTTAAATGGTTGGTAATGATCTTAATCGTAAGTGTTCGGAAAGTCGAGTGGAGTCACTCCAGATTTTTATATTTTCTTGTGAACTTTTTCATAGAATTGAATTTTTATATCATTCCTATTAATGCAATTTTACAAGATCCTTTCAAGAACTTAAATGTTATTTCAATCTTTAAAATAAAGAGTAAGCAGTTGTAAGCACAATGCATGGTGTTTAAAATCAATTAATGTCTCTAACTGTCGTAGACCATAATGTATTGGAATTCCTTTGAGAACACTAGTGAAAGAACTATAAATGCTGCATACTCTATTTTCAATAGTGAGCATTATTTTGTAATTCTTATATAAACATTTATCCGTTATTCTTCTTAAAATATGCTTTCAACAATGACTGCCCTGCCTACAGAGAGTATTGAAATTCTTTTGGATGCTCCTGTAAAAGAACTATAAATGCCACATGCATCATTTTCAAAACTTTACATGGTACAGTAGATGCAATAGCTTATATAAATTTCGTAGCAATCGATAAATATTTAAGGCAATTAAAGAGCGGGCGGACAAATAGGCAAACTGAAATGATAAACATTCTTCAACTTTTTTGGAAGGTGTTAAAAAATGTAACTATTCACGAATTGTTAATCTCAAAAGCATTAACTTAAGGTGATTCATTTCAACGTAAATAAATAACACATAAATAATTCACAAAAAAGAGGAAGCTCCGAAACATTCTCTCCTAAAAAGTGAGAGACCTAATGTTATGATACTTTTTGGGCCTACACGTTTATATTGCTATACTTTCTTTTCCAGCTTCGTAATTAACATCAGAAATAATTTTGGTAGAGATTTGAAAACTTTAATTTGAAGTCGAAGTAATCGAAAGCGTTTTTTAACAACTGAGAAAAAAGAAATTAAATTATTGAAAGCGACATGCTTTGCTTGAAATATAAATAAACACGATAATCTCGATTATTTACTTACGGTGGCAGCAGAAAAAGGAAGAATGCTTTTGGTGTAAATTGTGGTAACAATTCTCTTGAATGTGTAAAACTAAAAAAGAAGGAAATTTTCGTTCATAAAAAGTAATATTTATTAGCAAAATTTTCTGATATTTAGTTAAGAGAGAGAAATGCAATGCTTACTGAACGATAGTACCGACGATAGTTCCAAGCACAATTAACATACTGAAATAAAAATATACTGTAAGTATATATGTTTCAGAATTACAGAAACCAATTACATTATACAGGGTGTCCCGGAACTTCGTTCACAAACTTGGAGGCAAGGTAGACAACATCGTTTGGAACCGTAATTACATAGGAAAACTTCGGTGGAAATCCATAGCAGGCGCTGTACACGAGCTCTCACGGTCGTCACGGGTGGCTTCCTCATGTTATATCTGACCCACCATGACCAAGTGTGAAAGTCCCGGGTTCCGGCCTGCCGCGCGGTTGTCGATTTAACAGTCTAGAGTTTTGGGCGGTTTTCTCCAGATGTAACGTGAATAACCCTTAGAACCCCCTAAAAAGTCCTTAACCTGAGGCCCCCACCCAGGCAGATGCCCCTCATGTAGGCTTGCCATAAAACAGAACAAAACAAAACAAACGTATCTGCCAACTTTTACGGAAGATTATCGACCACAACTTTCAAACAGTTTTATTTTACATTAATATTATGTTTTGATTCAAACATGAAATCACAAAAAAGACAAAGAATTATCGGTAGATAATCTTCCGAAAAAAACCGTAAAAGTTGGCAGATATGACAATGAGGAAGTCACACGTGCTAATCTTGAGATCTCTCGTACAGCTCTGCCTATCGATTTCCGCCCATGCTTTCCTGTGTAATTATGGTTCCTAACGATGTTGTCTACTTCCCCTCCAAGTTCCCGGACACCCTGTATATTTTCGAACGTTTTATGAATCCAAAGAACAGAATCCAAAGATCTGTTCGAATTTCTATGAAGTTTATAAGCATCTTAGTATTCAGGTATATTTCTTTTTTACGTAAATTATCCATGATTTATTCTTATTAAAAAGAACATATAAAATGAAAAAAATTTGGTACACATTTTCTGCGAACAGGTACTTATATTTTTTATAAAACATGTACGATCAAGATAAAATGAAAGTTCGTATAACACGTACTAAAGGCACTATTCAAAACTCATTGCTTTTTCTAATTTTTTTACAATGCATGGGTGTCCATTTTAATACTTTTAGGAAGAGGCGCTTTCATTTGTAATTGTAAGGAGGGGGGGGGGGAACTTGGTCTTCCAGTTTAACACTAAAAAAGTAAATAAATAAAAAATAATAACAATAAAAAGAAATGCGAAGTGTCTTATATGAATGTTCACCGGGGGGGGGGTTCTTGAACTCCCACCAATTCCTGTATATGGGAGTTCATGTTATAGTGCCACTGTAATGTTTGGGCTTTGATGATAGTGCGATTATCTGCAGGAACTAGCTAAGTGCTCTTTCTTCGCAAGGGAAAAATGCGAGGGAAAATAGCTTAAAAAAAGAGAAAAAATAAATAAAAAATCGTAAAAAATTTTACGAGATATTTACTAGGGGAAAAAGAAATCTAAATGATGACAGCTTAAAACTCGAAGTTTGACGATGTTTCTAAATTCTAACGTGAGACATCTAATAGGAAGGACAAATCAGTGTTAATGCAGATTCCATGTATTCATTATGAATATATAGAGAACTTTTAGGAATAAAGTGCACCGCGGCAACTCAGCATCTCATTGGAATGGCGGGTCATAAACGTCTTCTTCATGCACCCATTAATAATCAGTTTAAAAATAAAAACGATGAAGTATCACTCAAAATTCGTAACTGAACAGTGGGATCGTACTATAATTATTGTTTCATTAAAATAAAAACAAAGATTTCTATGCTATAATTTCAGTTACAAACTTTCTACAACAGATCTATTTGTCTTTTCCAAACTATATAGTCGGAAGACTATTATCATAGTGATTATTAATTGGTGAGTGAAGACGAATTCTGCGACTCGTCTACACAAGGCCCAACTTAGAAAACTCTTAACTATAGGCAAAAATCGGGATGGGGGCCCCATAACACTAATATAAGCATGAAATTTCGAAAATTCACACACACACACACATACACACAAAACAAAAAAATCTCGAATAATATACGATATTGTAAAAATCTTGATTACATGGACTGGTACTTTAAAAGCGAAATTCGTACGTCACTTTTTTTTTTTTTTTTGATGAATGAAATCTTCCATTGTATACGTCGTCTGAAATTGTGAACGTACTGAGAGCTTAATAGAGACAGAAATACTTGCCATGATTCAGGTAGTATGGATGATAAAAATTCAGCATGATGAAATCCTAGGGAAGAAGAAAAAAAATGTTTACATAATGTAAAAGGGTGTGACAGCGTCTACGACAACTAACCAATTAATATATAATGTCATAGCCTAGAAAAAATATATGATAGGTAATTCCAAAAAGCTTTTGATCCATTTTCACATTTGTTAGCACTAGTTCTCAAAACGTATTCATATTGTATTAAAGACCAAAAGCTTAAAGACAGGTTCAGATTTAGATTTATTATGTTTGGTTATGCCTAGAGATGGGAGCAAGACGAAAAATAGGCATGTCTCATCTGGCAAAGCTTTGTCTGGTGTCGCAAAAACTCTAAGCAGTAATTCTGACAAGACATTTTTATCGTCTCGTACAGCAGCTGCGAAACTCTGTCTCGTTTCGTCTCGCATCTATCCCTAATTATATGCCTCAGGCATTAAATAATGGTAATCGTTAGATTCAGGGCGTTGTTGGGGTTTTAGCATATATAGCGGTTTTAGCGGAATGCAATTGAAAAATAAAAACGAGTTATGGAATGTACAGATATTCCAAAATGATCTTTATAACTTTGATCACGTACTTTAAGAAATGCGGACTGGTAGAAAGGCGTGGCTCGAGAAGAATGCTTGAATGTTTTGAGGCATAATATTCATAGATAATTATTTACTTAATATTACTTATATTACATACTTAAAATTTTTTTTCTGGCAGATTAGTTAAATGACGAAAATAGCAACCCCCCAGCAGATGGTATAATGTGTGGAATGATTCATCAAGACAAAATCTGACACTCACAAGCAGCGGACACGTTACAACAGCACAGCATCATCACTTCCGACCATAAGACAGTGGTACAAGAGGTTCAAGAAAATCGAAAATGTCATGAAGAGGAAGAGTTCTTGGCTTCCAAGCAGGAGTAATGCAGATGTGGACCAGGGGCGTAGCCAGAATATTTTCATGGGGGGGGGTACGACTACTGCAACTCAAATATATGCAAACATGTGTGTGATAAGGGAGTGAAGAATATACATTTTGTATGGCAAAAAATTCCTCATGGGGGTTATGACCCCCCCCTAAACCCCCCCCCCCTTTTGGCTACGCCCCTGTGTGGAACGGTTACAACCGTCATGTATCCGGAGCTCAAGCAAATCAGTTCGTCAAGCATCTCGATAGTTTCAGCTTCCAATAACCACAGTGCACAGATTGCTACACAAGGGACTGTGGCTTCATGCCTATAAGGTGCAGATCCTGCACGCGCTTGAATCTGATGTCAGGCTAAAGCAGAAAGAATTTGCGATATTGACATCCTGAGTCTCATCGACGATGATTCTGACTATCTTGAAAAAGGTATTGTTGATGGACGAATCATGATTTCATGTGTTTCGTGCGGTAAACTGACGCAATGTGAGGATTTTGGGCTCTGAGAATCAGTCTCACTTAAAGTGAATTCAAATTACGTTAAACATTGAAATTAAGCCCAGCAGTCCACGAGTAAACATGTTCTGTGGTCTTTTTCATAACTTCCTATAGTAGCCCGTTTTTATTTGTAGAGACATCAGTAATCCCCAGCGTTTATCTGTACATGTTGCAACTGTTTCCACTGCCACAGGTCGAAAAAAAAAACTACAACCTGACATATTTTCCATCAGGATGTTGCCCCTTCTCACTGGCCTTGATTTTTAGAAACGCTTTTGACGACACATTTCCAGGTTTGTAGATTGTCAGAGAAGGCTCATTCCCTGCGTTCTAAGGTCTCATGGCATAACCCCATTAACTATTTTCCTGAAGGCTTTGTGAAAGATGTAATTCACCCACTGGGTTTAGCAAACCTCAGTGTGAGACCTGCTGGAACTGCGAGATCACATCACAGCAGCAATCGCAGGTTAAGGAGAACATGGACATGAAAGGAGTATAGTAATATCGCTTACTTAGATGTTTTGGGTGTACAGACACGTAACCGCAAAATTAGGTTTGTGTGAGCATTATGCCGCAAATCTCTCTTTTCTAACTATCCCCATTTCTGGAATAAACGTACCAAAGTTTTTAAGATATTTTGTAACACTCTGCTATATCAGTCAAGCATCACCAGTCAATATATGACCCATACTATTGAGAGACTACATTCAATAT
Organism: Cheiracanthium punctorium; assembly: GCA_038373885.1. Lineage (NCBI taxonomy): Eukaryota > Metazoa > Arthropoda > Arachnida > Araneae > Cheiracanthiidae > Cheiracanthium > Cheiracanthium punctorium. The sequence goes on along the minus strand of JAWZYV010012240.1, from coordinate 40,447 downwards.
TTGAACTCAAGGTTCTTATTTACCTTTTGAGAACAAATTTTTAGTTTCTTTTAATTTGGTGCATTTGCTTTGAATGTTACTAGTAAATAAAAGAATATGGCAGTTTTAAAAATAAATGTTTATATTTCATGAATTTACGTTCTATTTTTTGAAAAACAGTGCACTTAAACATTGCTCATAGCACATAAATTCATTCGTAAAAGTTGCAGATAATTTCAATCTTTGTATGAGTTGTCCAATTGCAAAACTCGTTAAGCGCCATCCAGATTTTTTTTACAAGAAATCAAAAAAACTTCTGTAGAGTTTATTTTTCGTGCTGATTGCTTGAAATTCCGCAAGTTAGTGCAAAAGTTCGTTCTGAATCCAATTTCATCAGTGTTTTTCCAGAATTTGGCGTAGTTTTCATGTTATTAAACTAGCTGATTTGGATTTACAGAGTTTTGCTGCTGTATGAGGAATTTATCAAGTTTTTAAAAAGTACGAATTCTTCATTAAGGTACAGATTCATTTATTCTATCCCCCCCATACTCATCACACACCACACGAACAGTAGAAATTTGGATTAGGCCAATTTTCGATTTTTCTTCTGTCAATTTTCTACGAGCAATCATAACAGAGCTGATGCTATCTCTATTGATTCTTTGAGAAGCATTTTTTTTGCCTTGTCCATGCATAGCAAAAATTGTTTTTTCTTTGCTGTTGGACATCGGAATGTCCAACACAGATTGTAAAATGTAGATATAAGATTGCCATGAATAAGCTGCCGGATCCGGTATCATAGGGGAGAGGTAAATTTTTACGGCAGTCGAATGATTTTTTTTTTTTCTAATGGCCGGCCTCGGCCTTGAAGGCTTTGGCCACAACAGGCCAGAAGTGTTGGTCTCTTTATTATGGGGGCACATAGTAGGTGGACCAACGTCGCCCTGTATGAAGGGACGGACATGACAACCACGCCCAGTCAGGGATCGAACCCCGGCCGCCGGAAGTTGAACCCGAAACCGGAGTACGGTGCTTTACCCACCATACAACTTGGTCGAATGATAAAAGGATTAAAAAGTAAAATTATGTTTAAAAATAGCTAAAAGACGATTAAAAAAAAATTGACTTAGGTAAAATACACAAAAAGCACAAAATACGAGGGAAATATTGACACCATGCTGGTAATAATGAAAAGAACAATAGAGGAAAAAAGCCTGAAATTTAATGAGTTTCGCAGCCTAAAAACACGTACTCAGTACGAGCAGTTGAGGATATAGTGAGTTTTGTGATGCGGGTCGAATCAAATGGAAATAACTAATTATGCGGCAGTGAGCAACATGGATTTACAGAATATTGGAGCAGTGTAGGATTTTTGGAGCTATATTTCAATAGTTCAGAATCTTTTTTTACTCCACTTTTTTTTTAACGGGAATGCAGAAAAGTTGCTGTAAAGAACATGGCGTTATATTGTCGCCATTATTATATTCTCATTTTTGAATTTTTTGGATTTAACGAGTTTTGCATTCGGTTAATGATGAAACTCCAAATGCACCAGTAACTAAAACTGGAAAAATGTCAGCTCAATCATGATCTTTACAAGTCCACGGATATAGATTTAGATTAGTTCGCAAATTTACTTGAAAAAAAAAAGCATAAAATCGAAATTGTCCAGTTAGATTCAGTTAAACGATATATATATATATATTATTCTACCACCACTACACGGGAAAAATAATATTTCCTTGAATTGAACATTTTGTTGATTCAACAAAATTTAGTGGGCGCTATTTCAACAGAATAATTTTGGTGGGTTTTAAAAAAATGTTCATCACATTAACAAAATATTTCGTTGAATTAAAAAAAAAATGTTGATTCAACAAAAATATTTCTTTGAAATAGAGCCAACCAAAATTTTGTTGAATCAACAAAACATTTTTTCAGTGTGCAAACAAATTTTTAGAGCCTGAAGCTTTCTCGAAAAGTGTCAGAGAGTGCGTTACCTATTTTGCAGAATCCTGCTACTATGACCACAGCCGTGTAGATGAAAGGAGTTCGCACGTACTCCCACTGCCATGATGCTACGTGAATAGCGTGGGATTCGTGGTGAACTGTGTGGTTGCTCCCACTCTCGTCTGGGTTGAAAGTGCTGCTGGCAAACTCAGCCTGATCAAAGTCGATGATTTCGAAGTCCACTGCAGGGGCCTCTTCAGCGTCTTTTTTCTCGCTGGGATCGGGGACAAGATGGCGATTGGGATCAAGCTCATTATCCGGAATGTGGACGCTCTCAGCTGAAATGCAGGAAAAGTCGGTCAGACAAATAATGATAATAATTATATTTTCAATACGTGCAGACATTGGTCACGACAAAGGCCGGTAATATTGGCCTCTTCATTATGGAGGAACCAAAACGGTGGGCCAACGTCTCCCAATTTTAGAGCCAATTCCAGATGAGAGATCTTTATATGGAGTGTTGTCTCTACATGGAGGACATTGGAGCTAAGACAGATTTTACGTGCACCTACTCCCTTTAGCGTGCACGGTGCCACAGTAGTCCAGTCGAGAGGAGTTTGCCAGGAGAGGACAGCTCACGTCACTGAATGTGCCGATTAGAGCTACATACGTCCTTCCTGGAATTTTCCGCCACAAATTGGATGCTCATCAGAAGATGGTGGGGGGAATTCTGAATACTGGCACCCCTCGGAAACTCGTAGCAACTGCCGAGAGGTCCTTCGGAACCACGGATTTAACGTGCACGTGCACTGCATGTACACGGTGGTCTTTAGGGGTTACGTTGGAGTCGAACCCGCAACTTTCCGGTTACTAGTCCAGTGCCTTAACCACTAGGCTACCACGGCCCCAGATGAGAAGAGTTGTCACCCTTGTTATTTTGATAAGGGGTGGCATTACTTGACTTTCGATGTTCTGTCGGGAACCGAACTTTAATCGAGTGGGCCACTGCCGATTTCTTATAATTATTACTTTACAGAAAATTATACAGAAAGAAAGCTAAGCTGTGCACAAAACACGAATAAGCGGATTTCCAAGGATTCGTTTACTGACTGACAGGATGGGACGGTTTTTAGGGAGCTCCTGAGCAATAGTCTTAGCTCCAATCTGTTGTCGCAAGAAAAATGTAGTAGAGAGAGAATTCTTGTAGCAGCAAATGGAGGTCGTAAAGCATGACGGGCATAAAATTCAGTGCAAGTCAGATATTTGAGGACGCTGTCGAAGCAACAAGACGGTCAAAGTATGGTGCAAGAGTGGACGAGAAAGGCCAGTAAGAAACAGGTCAAAACATCGTCTCTCGTGAAGCATAGAAACCGCAAATTTATGTCTCGTCTGTCTTGTCTCGCATCCATCTTTAGACTTGTTTGGTTTTAACCCTTTGAGGCGCAACCCTTTCTCAATGCTGAAAAAAGGACAGCCGTTGCCATCGCTCGACTTAACTACCAGCAAGATGGCGGACGATCGAAACGTTCATCGCGTGCCACAGATCTAGAGACACTTTTTTGACGCCAGCTGCGTCAAAAAAGTGTTCGATCGTCCGCCATCTTGCTGGTAGTTAAGTCGAGCGATGGCAGCGGCTGCCCTTTTTTCAGCATTGGGCAATATATCCAGCTGTTCTCGCATTCTTCCATTTTTCAGCAGATGTCAGTGCTGTTAAAACGTTCATCGCGTGCCACAGATCTAGAGACCCTTTTTTGACGACAGCTGGCTGTGCGGTACAGCCAGCTGCGTCAAAAAATGGGTCTCTAGACTGTGGCACGCGATGAACGTTTCGATCGTCTGCCTCTTGCTGGTAGTTAAGTCGAGCGATGGCAACGGCTGCCCTTTTTTCAGCATTGGGAAAGGGTTAAGTAATTTCACTTTTGATAGTAGAGATTAAATGATTAATAAAAATAAACTAAAATATTCCTCATGATTAAACTTTCGAGGAAAATTGGTTTTCCTTTATGTACACAAATTAGGACACCCATCTTGTACGATAGTATAGGTATTTTTTATGCCCTTAACTGTGGGCGTAGGGTCTGAAAGGATTAAAATACATAATTGGTGCAGAAAAGGTATTCGACACAATCAAAATCGTATTTTAAAAATAAATTATTACCTTATGCAATTCATATATTTTAGTAAATCCAAGTTGTGTAGTTACTTCATCCCCCCCCCCCACAGAAAATAAAATGTCTGTTATATTCTGGAATGAAATCCATTAAAATTTCGTTGGCAGTTTCTTAAGCAAGAAGTTCTTCCAATACATTGTCTCTGTACAAAAAATATATCATTTTCAAAACATTTAAATTTTGTTTCGTAATTTTGGAATATTTATCTGCTTTTCTAGTTTAACAATAACTTTATGTGTGTATGTTTCTCTCTATTCTAAAAAAAAGCAAGGGCCGCTGTCGGCGCTGTCAAAAGCTTGTTGGCCTATCTTCTCCTAAACCGTGGGGATTTGAATTTCGCGAAACATGTCCACGGGTTTGGAAAATTCCGAGGAACCTGATAAGCTGACTTCAATTTCGAAAATCAAATTATTTTAGAAGATATTCATAAAAAACGGAAAAAATAAACAGAATGGTTGCCAGATTGGGCATAAAATCGTTCATTCCTTTGCAACAAAGCCATTCCAAGTATGTAGAATCGCGTGAAATTCTCAAACATGAAGTCGAATGACACCCATATTACGCCAAATTAAAAAGTATATGAAATAAATAACTCAAAGTGCGTGACACAAAGCTGACCCTTTTCAAATAGTCAGTTCGCTTAGACAACAGGAGTTTAGAATGAGCGACTATTCGTTTTTCCAAAACAGAATAACTCATTGTAACTGATTTTAAAAGTGCCATATTGGCATTAGGAATAATCTGGCAAAAGGGTATCTTTCCAAGCAGGGTGAACTTCGCGTTCCAGAATGTTAGAACCCAGTATCTTGAAAATGAAAAATAATTAAAATCCAGATTATTTTAAAGCGGGTTGGGTCCAGCTGGAGTATTTGCTACCAGTAGACATATTTGGTGGCGTTAACTATGCCATTATAGCAGTCATAGGCGCAGAGTTATATGGGCCCGTGGGGCTCGAGCCCCCCCAATAAATTGTGAATAGGGGCTGAGCCCACCCAATAATTTACCACTAAATACAGAAAACTAATTTATACTAACATAAAAAAAGTATTTCACGCCATTTACAAACGTTTTCTTTGCTTCTATTTTTAACTTATAACATGGTAGAAAGATACTAACATGGATACTTACCTTACATAGGTGTAGAATTCTATGGACCCATAGAGCTCGAGCGCCTCCAATAATTTACACTTACACATAGTAAGTCATAGCTGCCAACTACTACGGAATATAATTAACCACTTTTTGTAAACAGTATATTTTAAAATTATTTTTTTCAAAATAGTAACCAGCTCGAGCGCGCAGCACAAAAATTTTGCTATATTTTAAGCCGAAAAATCATGTAGAAAAAGTGGTTAAATCTATTCCGTACTAGTTGGCAGTTAAGAGTAAGTTATATGTACATAAATAAGTGGCGTAGCCAGAAATTTTTTAAGGGGAAGGGGGGGGGTACGACTTCTGCGACTCACATATATGCATACGGTACGGGTGTATGATAAGGGAGTGAGGCATATACATTTTGTATGGCAAAAAATTCCTCATGGGGGGTATAACCCCCCCCCTTGGCTACTCCACTGACGTGAATATATGTGGTTGTGGGGCCCGGCCCCCCCAATAATTTTGAAAACTTTACGCTTATGATAGCAGTTATAGTACACTTTGGATATTTGCCAGCGCGGCGAGATGATATAATTCGTGGTGCTAAATACGCCAATCTGCAAAGGATTATGTATATGAAAATATGGATAACGGTTTTCCGGGAACCTTACATGAGCAGTAATTATAGGTCGTGAGCATGTGTAAATCGCCAAATAATGAAAAATCGCCATTGGTGGCAAGCTATCCTTGCTGTTCCGTAGTTTTTATCAAAGAAAACTTATAAAGTACTGTTTTCTTAGAGCTAATTATTAACTATACATATACGCAAGTCGCCAAATTATGAAAAATCGCCATGGGTGGCAAATACGCAAGGTGTCCAATAGGTTTTACATAATTAAAAATACAGCTGAAACAGATGTTCTGATTTTATTACGCTTTAGCTCCTAATTAATATAACATTTGAATGGCAACATTAAATATCATTGTGTTTCTGAGGAGTGCAAATAATTTTTCCAGCGATTATACGCGGAGTCCGCACTCCAGGTGGAGTATAGCTCAGGACCCGTACAACACGGATTCCTATGAAGTTTGAATTTTTATGTACCAATGAACATGCAAGAACCAAGCAATTTGCAGCTCAGTAACATTCTATCTGATCCAATCTTTGGGTTTTGTCTGATAAATTATGTCTTTTTTACGAATAAGCCTTATTAGGGGCCGAATGCCTCATACGAAAAGCGAGCGTAGCGAGTCTAGGGGCCTTGGCCCCTAGTTATTTAAAACAATACTACATATTTTTTTTTTTTTTTTGAGACAATTAATGTAACAAATCACCTCTGTTCAATATGTCATCAGTGTTTTTCTAATATGTTTAATGAACATACTTAGTAATTTAGTTTCCTTTATATCTAGTTTTATACTATAATAGCACAGAACTGCTTCGTTTTTTTTTTTTTTTTTTTTTTTTGTGAAACTTGTACATGGAACTTAATTTTCTTCAAAATTTGATACAAAGATTATAAATTGCTTGTTATTGATCATATGAATTGGTGCTAACAAACATTTCAAAAACGTACCAGCAAAGTTTTAAATATTGATTTACTTACTCTGTCATCAAACATAAGTTTAGTAATTCAGTCTATTTTCAGTATAGTTTTAAAAATATTTCGAATACATATTTCTTTAACTCAGCCATTCGAAATTTTTTATACTTTTTATCACCTTTTTAGAATTTTTTTTCCTACTTAAATTATTTATTAAGAAAAGTACGAAACTGTTTTTATTGGACGCAATAAAACATTCTGCAAAGGCGAAATCTTTCGTCGAAAATTCAAGATTATAAAAAAAATAATCAGGAATTTTATTTTCTTCGGCGTTCAACTGAATTTATTTTTCCCGTGCCGAATTTACTTGGAGAGAAAATGCAGTTACTGACGAGTTTCCCTTTGATGTGCAAATTTCTTAGGCGAATGCAGCCAAGTGTTTCTGTAATAAAAAATTACAAATTTCTAAAGTAAAACGATTCTTCATTTTGTACAGAGAACAAAAGTTTTTGATCGGCTAAAAATGCAATCCCTCAGAATGGTGAAGAAACACTATATAAATCTGCAGAAAAAATATATATATATATATATGAATCCAACACAATAAAACTAAATTGGCTGCAGCGATTGCAAATTTTCTGTTCAATATGTTCAAGTATCTTCCTAAAGATTATTAACTCGTTGAAACGCAACAACTATCACATCAATTGTCTATACTGCTCAATGCTGATAAAGTGCAGCCGTTGCCATCTCTCGATTTAACTGCTAGCAACATGGCTGTGTGGCCCCACAGCTAGCTGTGTCAGAAAATTTCTCTAGCTGTGAGAGACGCGATTGGCGATTTGATCGAGCGCCCTTTTGCTGGTAGTTAAATAGGGTGATGGGACGGCTGTACTGTTTCAGCGCTGGGGCTGTTTGGGCAGTCTATCCAGTTGTTCTTCTATATCGATACATTTCATCTCATTCTCCAGTACTCAACAGATGTCAGCACTGATAAAAAGTAATTCTGGCATCAATTTTACAGATAACTGATAATTTTTACTAGATATTATTTGCTAAAAAGTAAAAGATTCTCGCGCAACTACGGCACTCTTAAATATTTTATTCAAATAAAATTTATTCTTCGTGAATCAAAACTTGGAAAATTGACTAATGCTGCAGTTGTTTTAATCCGATATGAAAGTGGTTGCGCTCAATATGTCAAACTCAAATTATACCAATGCCAATATTTGAAGTTCAATATTCTTTTTTTTTTTTTTTTTTAACATGAATTATTTTCTCATTATATTTCTTCATTTGAATCTTGGGAAAAAAATCTGGTAGTTTCTTCTGTTGAAATTACCGTAGGGTATAGATAGTTATGTAGGCTTATTTAACGTTTAGTTAGTGGTAAGTCGCCGTTGAAAAATATTGAATGCAACAGACATTTTTCATTTAAGGAATTATTTATTAACAACGGTATCTGTACATTAATCCAGGTTATCGCAACAAATCTTCTACTTTTGAAATTCATAGTGTAATGTTAAAATTAAATGTAACTAAAACAATTAAAAAGTTATGCAGATTATTCCTAAAAGAAAAAACAATTAATGGGGGATCTAAAATATCCAGTTTAATTATTTCTCCATTTTCAAATACTCTCTCTCGTTCAGGGGTTCCCAAACTTATCCAAGTCGCGACACCCTTAAGATAATTAGAATTTTCTCACGCCACCCTCGACATACAATATCTGTGGAATACTGTTGTTTCACATTTTAATGACTAGGTCATTTTATCTCTCACCCCCTTTATTGAAAATTGCCTGAAAAATGTGTCCCAAAAATGCGACATAAAAAAGCGACATGAAAGTATGCGACATAATTTTACATATATTTAAATACTATTAGTTCACAAATGCTTTAGTCTATTGTTACAATATTTCGTAAGCTGTAGAATATGAACCACGTGTATTTTTTACATATGTTTAAATACTATTAGTTCACAACAGCTTTAGTCTATTGTTACAATATTTCGGAAGCTGTAGAATATGCATCACGTGTATTTTTCTATAAATAGGTTACAATCATAAAAATTTCAACATAGGGTTACCAGGCGAAATACACGAAAGATAAGAGATAAAATAACATAGTCAATTAATATCGTTTTAATATGTCAATAAGGAAACTAAAAAATTAGGGGGCTTCAGGGTGGGGTCTCCCCCTGACGAGGCTCGAATAGCCGAATTATATATATATATATATATATATATATATATATATATATATATATATATATATATATATATATATATATATATATATATGCTTCATATTTGTACGACTGCGAATCAATAGCAAATTAGAGAAGCAAAGCAGTAAGAACATAAGCATAATTAATACCGTCGTAATTTAAAATTCAAGCAAGTATTTCAATGAAATCATGGTCGCTTCGTGGCACCCCTTGCCCCTCTGCACGGCACCCTGGGTTGCCGCGGCATACACTTTGGCAATCTCTGCTCCAGTTTGATTCATGCAAGTTCATCATACACATTCTCAAGGTTCAGCCGAAGAAAACAGTTTATTTTAATTCCGTGAAAAATGCGAAGCTGTGTCATCTTTCCCAGAGCGGGGACACCCCCAGGTGTTCCCAGAGCGGGAACACTGCGCGTTAAAGGATTAATATTATAAATTACGACGGCTTTGAAAAAAAAATTCTTTGCCTAGGACTGGTAAAGAGAAACGTAATCCTATGTTAGAAAAAAAAAAGGTATGTGCAGTACAGATCATGGGTGAATGTTATAGAAGGGGAAGTTGGTACCATGAAACATGCTATCTAAATTCAATAGGATTTGTCACAGAAGGTTGAACTCACTCACACACCTATTATGCTCTCAGAACTCACACACTTGTTATGCAAATATATGTTACACTTACTGATGTGATTTGGACACAATCGCATCTTTATAAGAAGAGATATAGGAAATTATTGGATTTTTAGCATTGGAAGTGAATTTCTGGTTACTAAAAGTAATTCTGTTTTACCTCCTTTTTTATATGTATAATTATTTATTTTTTAAGTATTGTGATCACTATGATGTGGTCTTCATACTGACTTTTTTGACGACAGCTGGTACTCCCTTTTTTGACGACAGCTGGCTGTGCGCGGGCACAGCCAGCTGTCGTCAAAAAAGGGTCTCTAGATCTGTGGCACGCGATGAACATTTCGATCGTCCGCCATCTTGCTGGTAGTTAAGTCGAGCGATGGCAACGGCTGCCCTTTTCCCAGCATTGGGAAAGGGTTGCGGCTCAAAGGGTTGTATCTTTGTTATACAAAAGTTGTATCTTTGTTATGCAAACAGGCTATACGTTAGAACAACGTATTAGGAACATAAGCGCAACCAAAACTCACCTAATCGGACATCATCTGCACGGAAATTGCTTGGACCGTGTTGCCGTGATCGGCGGTGTCGATTTGGATAGGCGACACAGACACTTATCCATACTGCACAGATTAATAGCGTAGTGGCAATAAATATCTGGCTAATATGCATTCGCAGAAATCACTTGGGTTGGTCAAATGCTTCTCTGAAGTCCTGTAACATTAAAAAAATATATTGACGTCTAAGTACATCACATTAAAATTGGTATTGTGTGCACATATTTCTTTAAATTAAATAGTTTTCAAAAATCTATTCTTAAGGATCTATAATGATGATAATTGCAGTTGTGCTCTCAACACCGTACTTGTTTGACGGATTTCAGAAAAACAGCTTAAATTCACCCTTGTGAGGTACACAGAAAAGTTCTACCCCTTTTTTCAAGCTTTTCATTAGCTTGGTCATTGTTTGTCATTACAGTTCAAAAGTTCCATGTTTAAAAGCATGGTTCCACCCAGGGGCGTTGCCAGGGTGAGATATCGAGACATATCCCCCCCCCCCCACCGAAATTTTTGGATTAGTGATCACAAGATTAATTCCTTTCAGAAATTCCGTCTATTTATACACATATAAGTTCATATCCCCCGCCCCTCCCCCCCCCCCCCCCGAAAAATTATCCTGGCTACGCGCCTGGTTCCACCCCCAGTTTTTCGAATGAAAATTTCATCAGAATTTGACCAAATTACTATGGGGTCATGCATAAAGTAACCCCCTTTCAAATAAAAAAAAAGAATTATCGAAATTAGGCTATGCGATAAAAATTATCGCTGAACATACATACAAAACTAAAAAGCAAAAATAAATAAATAAAAAATAAAAATTAAGTTAAAATACAATTTTTAAAAGTAGAAGCTTTTTATTGTAGAGCCCTAAAAGGAATAGAATAAAAATTTATTCTTGCAAAGATATGCTATAAATGAATGCTTCAAAACTAAGAAAACTTTTGAGAAAAATATAGATATTTCACTTTTGCAAGAGATGACTTTTTTAAATGCTCAAAATATTTTAAAAAGCTTTGCAGTGAAAATATTAATGACTAAATTAACGCCTTGCAAAGAAATACAGCTCAAATGGAATATTAGTCTCGAACGCTTTTTAAAACATTTTGAACCGTTAAAAATTTTCATCCCTTGCAAAAGTGAAATATCTATATTTTTCTCAAAAATTTTCTCAGTTTTGAAACGTTCATTCATTTATAGCATATCTTTGCAAGAATGAATTTTTATTTTATGTGTTTTAGGGCTCCACAATAAAAAGCTTCTACTTAAAAAAATTGTATTTTTACTTAATTTTTATTTTTTGTTGTTTAGTTACAAATAAAACACAAATTTTATTTGTAACTAAAAATGAAGTATTTTTTATTGAAAGTTTCTTATAATTATCATGCCTCACCATGGCACAGTGGTTATGCCACTGAAAATGGTAGACGGCCGAGGTGTGAATGTCCCGAGTTCGGGTCCCATCGCGCAGCTGTCGATCTAACGGTCTGGAGTTTTAGTAGGTTTTCTCCAGATGTAACATGAATACGCGTTAGAACCCCTTAGAAAGTCCTCCTACCAAGGCACCCCCCATCCTAGGCAGATACCCCACGTGCAGGTTTGCCTCAATACACACACACACACACACTTATAATTATCATAAAGCTTGATTATTGCACCATAGAACCCCTCTTCTCCCGCCAGGAATCGAACTTGGGTCTCCTCGGCAAAAGCCAGGTTCAAAAACATTGCACAAAATTTTTTAGAAATATAAAAATTACGGGTAACTACAGCAGAACGTGAGAGTAAAGTAACGACACTTTTTGTTTTGCGTGAGTTTATTTGAAGTGTATTTTTATACTTAGACTAACAAAATGAAGAAGAACTAAAATTTAATAGGGAAATTATGTCATAATCTTCTGTGATGTAATCCAAAATTACTTTTTTCTTTTTTGACACGACAGAATTTATACTGCATTTATACTTATTTAAGTTTGTTTTTTATCGAGTTAGTTTATTTGTACTACGCGCTAGATCTTATCTTCGAAATATTACACATTAATTTTTAAGAATTTTTAAAATCACCATTTTTATTTTCTACCATACTATTTTTATAAGAATGAAACTCTGCTAAATAACTCTTGACAGTGGATCAAAGAAAAAAGTGATTGTGGATTACACCACAGAAGATTATGACCTGTGACAATCTTCTATATCATAGAAGATTATTATGAATTTCTTTGTCTGTTTATATTTCTTGCAGTGTTAATTACCTTACTTTATAACACTTCTACTCCATTCTGGACTTTTCATTCAAATATGTCGAGTATCTTAAAAATTAGTTTCTTTTTTCTTCTGAGAATTAATAATCAATTTTCCCATCAGTATTTCAGGCACAATTTAAATTAAAACTACTATCAAAGCTTAACAAAGTTCAAGATTTGCTGTCTACCCTGGTATCCATAAAAATAATATCGTGTAAATTGCGCTACTGAGGTAGAAAAGCGTACACTTTTCGAGCATATTTATTTTAGATTCGAGATCTAACGGAAAATTTTACAATACAATCCATATATTTATTTAGTATTATGGATACTTAAAGAATACTATAACGATATACTTGCGGATACTTAAGAAAAAAGAAATATTTTTAAATATTTCAAACGAACAAAACTAAAATTAATTGTATGTTGAATTGACGCAGCTGGCTGTGCGCCGCACAGCCAGCTGCGTCAAAAAAGGGTCTCTAGATCTGTGGCACGGGATGAACGTTTCGATCGTCCGCCATCTTGCTGGTAGTTAAGTCGAGCGATGGCAACGGCTGCCCTTTTTTCAGCATTGGGCAATCTATCCAGCTGTTCTCGCCTTCTTCCATTTTTCAGCAGATGTCAGTGCTGTTAAAAATAATCGTGACCATTTTTTGTCGGGAAATGACGTGCTAAAGTAAAGGATTCTCGTGGAGCTATGTTTATAAAAATCAAATCTATGCTTCGTGACTGGCAACAGTCAAAACGTCAGAGTTTGGTGTTCCCAGAGCGGGAACACTGCGCGTTAAAGGGTTAAAAATACATCACCTTCTTATTCAAAATTGGTGCCTTATTAGATTAATTATTTACAATTGTAAACATCTTACTGTACGAGAAATATTGTGAGGCAATACTAATTTTGCTGTATTGAAGCATCTAATTTTTTTTTAATTCAAAAAATGCGTTTTCAGCGAGATTAACCAACACATTTGTAAAGGAGTCGACAAACAAAAGATTGGACAAAAGTTGTCACATGCCATTACTTTTGAAATATTGCCAACAGGGATTTTAACGGAGGGAAGCTCTTGAGAGTCTCAACCCGATCAATTTTGTTGTCTGCGTCCTTAGAGAAAGGGCACAACCCCCCCTTGAGGACGGGTCTCTTGGCACCAAACCAAAAGGAGCTCCATCTAACATAGTGCTATGTATTAAGTCGGATCTTCTCTCAACAGTTGAATGGAACAACAGAATATCAATGAGGGAGAAAAAGAAAAAAAATGCATTTCATCCGAGAAAGAAACGCGAACTGTTGTATAGAAGTGGACTGAAACAGGAAGTTGGATAACGCATTTGTTGATGGCGCATTTATGTTCAATTAAAATCAAAATGTAAATTTGAATCATGCTAACAAGCAACACTGGAACTGGACGTACAGAATAATTTCCTAAAATGTGCTCCTTGCACTCACAAGGTGATGTAAAAAAGTTCATTCTTTCATCATAAAACGTCTCAGAGATATCTTTAAACAACAGCGGCGGATTATTGCAAGTTTGTCGAGGGGGGGAGCGGTTAGTTAGAAGATTAACATATACATACATTTTATGGAAGTAAAATAGGATCTTTTATGTTAAGTTCTTTTTTCTCGGGGTGGGGGCGGTCGCCCCCTCCGCCCCCCTTTAATCCGCCCTTGTTAAACAAAGATGATAAGGGACTGTACCTGAATTTCAACCTAGACGTTTAATACTAAGAGTGCAAAAGAAATGCTTTCTTTCGTAATTTCTGTACGACCCCTGAAATCTAACGCAATTTCTCCCCATTGTTTGTTTGTTTGTTTGTTTGTCATTATGGCAACGCTACTCTAGGGCGATCTGCCAAGGATGGGGGTGCCTTGGTAGGAGGACTTTCTAAGGGGTTCTAACGCGTATTCACGTTACATCTGGAGAAAGCCTTCCAAAACTCTAGACCGTTAGATAGACAGCCGCGCGATGGGACCTGAACTCGGGACCTTCACTCGGCCTTCTGCCATTTCAAGAAGGCCGAGAGTCATTGAAAAGTGGTTTAAGCCAGCATATATTTATCTTCATATCTCTGATACATTTTGGGATATAATTCTCAAATTTTGCACGTCACCCCATTAGTGTATGGGGTACATTTTATTAAATGGGAATTAGTTATTCAGGGTCGTATACAAATTTAAAAAGTGTCACTTTTGGAAAATTAACCCGAGAAATTTTTTTCCTACCTTATTTTAATTATTTTTTCACCTTACACTGTCCACTTATCTATAATAGATAAAGGATAAGCGTGTTACCATATTTTTGGGATACACTCTGTATTGTTTTTCAAGTTTAAACTTTTTTGACGAAAGTAATATTTAGAGATAAGTTGTTTCTTTCTCCGTTAAAAAAAAAAAGAGAGATATTAAAATAGATCTAAACTTTCTAAATAACGGGCCATCCTTCCTACAACATTAGTATTACCAGGTTCCAGGATTAACCTGCACGATCATTCGCAGCAGAGATGCAAAAGTGAATATTCAATTTTGGATGCCGACTGCAACAAGCACGCTTTCAAATAACGTTGTCACCTTGCACCTCTGCAACGACTGGTGCGAACAGGTTCAGTTTGGGTTCAGCGGGGCTATGTTAACCCTTTGAGGCGCAACCCTTTCACAATGCTGAAAAAAGGGCATCCGTTGCCATCGCTCGACACAACTTCCAGCAAGATGGCGGACGATAGAAACGTTCATCGCGTGCCACAGATCTAGAGACCCTTTTTTGACGACAGATGGCTGTGCGGCACAGCCATCTGTCGTTAAAAAAGGGTCTCTAGATCTGTGGCACGCGATGAACGTTTCTATCGTCCGCCATCTTGCTGGTCGTTAAGTCGAGCGATGGCAACGGCTGCCCTTTTATCAGCATTGGGCAATCTATCCAGCTGTTCTCGCATTCTTCCATTTTTCACCAGATGTCAGTGCTGTTAAAAAGAATCGTGACAATTTTTTTTTTACGGGAAATGACGTGCTAAAAAGTAAAGTATTCTCGTGGAGCTATGGCACCCGCAACTATTTTTATAGGAATCAAATCTATTCTTCGTGACTAGCAACAGTCAAAATTTCAGAGTTTGGTGTTCCCAGAGCGGGAACACTGCGCCTCAAACAGTTAAACTCCATAACGCCATTCCTCCTTCTCACGCATCCAACTACTTCAGTTCGTTGCGCAGCGGAAACAACTTTTACATTTTTGCCCTTTTTCCTCAGATGCCCAGAGCGAAAACAATTTTCCATTTACTAGTGAACATTTATAATTTCCGCCAAATGCGAATCATCTAACGACGCTGCATATAAACAGCATGGAAATATCATTTAGCGACGAGCGAGAACGAAAATGTCCGAAAACCGCTCAGTTTCCTGATTAATATTCTAGACAAGGGCGATTATTCTCCGCCAGAGTGATTCTTTACAATGAGCAATTGAATTGCGTTCGCAGCGGTTCATTGCGGTGGTGTGGGCGGGCGAAATAGTTTAATTTTATTTCAGTCGCAAATACACCAGGATCCGTTCATCTGGAATGTTTACAGCATATTAACAAGCAATGAAGAATGGAATGAGGCTAACCCGAAGCGCCTGCAAGACGACGCGATGTACTAGTTTTGAGGCTGAGGATAATGTCTATTCTTATAATTTGAATTACGAGCGCTCATATGATTGTTTGTAGAGGGGGTGGGGAGAGGGAAGTCAAGGGTGCTGTCCTAGAAAGGTACTATATTTTAGTGTTGAACCACTTCTACGTCATATCAGTACGTAAATCAGAACGGTAATATTGCAGCTGGGGTGGGGGGGATTGCCCCTCCCTACCCCTAGGGCGTCCATTTTTTAAATCTAGTGAGAATGATTATTAAATTTAAAAACAAACTAAGAGTTCTTCAACTTTTTAAGGCGTAGTGTCCTCATCGTTAAAAAAGAACAACTGAATCCAACAACTGAATGAACAATGCTTCAGTTCTTTTTTTAATTACCAAAAGTATGGTGATTCATTCGATTGCAATGTTGCTGGTAGTTAAATCGAATAATGACAGCGGTTGCACTATTTCAGCGTTGAGACCGTTGGAGTGGTCTGTCCAGTTGTTCGTCTATATCTGTGAGTGTCCTGGTTGTAAGGGCACAAAACCCAGACATTTAGGCTGTCGGTCGCAAAAATACTCGAGCATTAGTCAATTTACCAAGTTTTGTTTGTTTGTGTGGCTAGGGCGATCTGCCAAGGGTGGGGGGTACCTTGGTAGGAGGACTTTGTAAGGGTTTCTAACGCGTATCCACGTTACATCTGGAGAAAACCTACCAAAACTCCAGACCGTCAGATCGACAGCCGCGCGATGGGACCCGAACCTGGGACCTTCACACTTCGACCATCTACCATTACCAAGTTTTGATCCACGAAGAACGAATTTGATTTCAGTAAAATGCTTAGGAAATAGAAGAGCAACTGGATAGGTTGCCTAAATATCCCTAACGAAGGAACAGTCCAGTGGTTGCCATAACTCGATTTAACTACCAGGAACATAGCCGATCGAATCACCATGTTACTGGTTGTTAAATCGAGCGATGACAACCACAGCTCTTTTTTAGTGTCGGACAGTATATTCAGTTGTTTTCTAGATTGATGCGAAAATGGTTGTCCTTCAAAGGATTAAATGTTATTCTTGCATTTTTTCTCCTCAAATTAAATAATTCGAAGATATGTACTCGTATTTAAATTTTTTTTTTCAAGTAACTATGGCTTCATAGGGAAGACAAATGTTCTTCCTGAAGAAATATTTTATCCTGACAAATAGCTTGAAACAAAATCAGCAAACTACAAAATGATGTTGATATTACAAATAATCTAGTTACACATTTTAAACAATTAGGTTAACTGTGAATAGATAAACAAGAAACTAATGGATAAAATTTCTAAACAATAAGTCTTAAAAGTTTTTCAAATTGTTAGATATATTATACGAGGGTTACTCTGAAATTTTTGAGACAGTGGTAGAGGATAGGCGAAAGAAAAAAAAATTGTTAATAATGTAAATTTGAACTCTTTTATGGTCGCAGACAATAATTTGTGGCAACGATGCAATTTATCTGTCCTAGAATTAATTTTCAAAGAAAGGAAAATGTTGACGCGAGGGCAGTGATGTAAAATACCCGGGTATTTATTTTCAAGGGTAAATACCCAGGGTAAATACACGGGTATATACCCAAAATGGGTATTTACCTGGGTATTTATTTTTGACTTAACACTATTGTTTAAAAAAAGCTTCTATTGGTGGGTAAGGATATTCACACACACACACACACACACACACACACACACACACACACACACACACACACACACATATATATATATATATACTTTATACTTAATATATATATATATATATATATATATATATATATATATTAAGTATAAAGTAAAAAAAAAAAAGAAGAAAAAGAAAAATGAGAAGCTTCGGAACCCTTTACAACTTTTTAATTTCATAAAACTTCAAAAAAATATAATTATAAAAAGAAGCCATATGATACATGTTGAATAAAATACTTGATTAAATATAGCCTATAAATATAACTGTTGGAATAAAATTGTAAATAGGAATAATAGCAAGGAGCAGTGTATTTGACAATTTGAAAAAAAATGAGAGAAATTCAACTGTACTAAATATATACAGACAGTAAAATCTGAATTACGAATCTGAATCTCAGGAGACCGAAAATCAAATTTGTATTTCTGAAAAATTCGTTAAACGGAAATTTTATTATAAAAAAATTGGTATTAATGATTTTTTTAATAGAAATATTTTGTTCATCAATCTGAAATATTCATAAAAGTTTAAATTTACCGTAAAAATATGTTTTTAAACCTATTACTTATAACTACTAGTTTTGTAACTATTTGCATGTAATTTTTATTTTAGTGATCATTAAATCAATCATAAGATGCATATAATCCCCTCTCCCCTTCAATAACAAACCATAATAAACTATCACAGTTTAAAAAATAATAAATATAAAATAAGCTCTGGGATATAATAGTAAACTTAAAATAAGCTATGAGGTATACTAATCAATGTAACACATTAAAAATATTGCCAAAGCTGTCACTTGCACAAAACAATTTAAGGACTACCATAAAAAATCCTTCATTATTAAAGTTAGTGAAAAAAATGTGGCATGACTGATAAAGTAGTTTATACCAAATAATCAAACGCTTAATAATAGTAAATAAAAAAAAAACTACAAAAATACTCATAATGAAGTCAAATTAAAATTTAAAACTTTGCATTAAAAAAAGGGACAATAATAGAAATGTAATTGGTATTAATCATAAATGTTGTTAAGAACAGTTATTCCATTCTAAGTTGAAAATACCCAGTTTCTGGGTATTTACCCAGGTAAAATAGCCAAAAATATTTACCCACCCCACATCACTGCGCGAGAATATTATCGCGGTATGATTTTCTAAGATTTGAAAGTGGGGTTAAATCAACAAGAATGTCTTCAGCGTCTAGAATTTGCATTTGGAAAGGAAGCTCCATCTCGTGCCACTACATTCAGATGGTTCACAGAATTTTGTAGAGGTCGAAGTTCTCTACTGTATGGAGAACAGACAGGAAGAATCTTGTCAGCTGTAGTCCCAGAAAATGTGTCGGCCACACGAAAAATGTTATTCAATGATAATCGCTACACTTACCAAATGATACAGAAGGAACTTGAGATTGGATTCGAATCTGTGCATAAAATTATCCATGAAGAACTGCGTATGAAAATATTAGTTTGTCTTTGGATCCCCTAAATTTTAACAGAACAGTAAAAAGCGGAGCGTATCAGAATCTGCTAAGAGACCTTAAAACTACTTAACGATGTTAGACACCGCCTTATTTCTAAAATCGTAACTGGTGGTGAAACGTACATACCGTCTTTTTGGCGTTCTAATGTGTCAATAAAAGTTAAGTATGGGTCTCTGAAGATGACCCCAAACCAACAATGGTGAAAGGACAACGAGCAATGAAAAAAGTAACGTATGTCGTTTTCTACAGAAGTGCAGGATTGGTCAAAGCTATCGAGCTGGAGGAACAGAAGACAGTTACAGCTGACTGGCACACAATTAAGTGTCTTCCAGAAATTCTTCAGGAAGTTAATGTAAGGAGATCCTTGCTTCATCATGACGATGCATCTTCTCCTACGACAAGATTGCTAGAGGAATTTCTTGTACAAAAACACATGAGAGATAGAACATCCACTCCATTCTCCTGATCTTGCTAAACGTGACTTTTGGCTAATTTTTAATAGAAAAAAAAAATTAACGAGGTCGCCGTTTTCATTCCGAAGATGAGATTGATCAGGCTGTAAAAGCATATTTTGCATCGATTCCAAGAAATGGATGGCTTGAGGCTTTTAAACTTTAGAAAATTAGCCTAAAAAAGAGTATTGATGTTGGATCATTTAGAACCCTCGTAAAATTTTAACATATACCATTTAGCCGTACCTCAGAAATGATCCTCTTATTTGCACGTTTAATGGTGCTACTTAATCCAATAGTGTTACTATGGTATATAAACAATAATCCCAGAGTGTTACTATTGTATATAAACTGTAATACAATTGTGTTGCTATTGTATTATTGCTTATAATGTATTAATCTTAAGCATTTATTTCATTTCTCTAATTAACATGATAAAAAGTACTTCATAATAATACCAGTTTCCCACATCTACATTTTATAG
Source organism: Cheiracanthium punctorium (assembly GCA_038373885.1). NCBI lineage: Eukaryota > Metazoa > Arthropoda > Arachnida > Araneae > Cheiracanthiidae > Cheiracanthium > Cheiracanthium punctorium. The sequence goes on along the minus strand of JAWZYV010012240.1, from coordinate 20,305 downwards.
CTATTTTTCACAGCCTCACTAATTTTATGTGCGGCTTAGTTCATAAAAGGAAAATTTGATTATGTATCACCAGTAGCTAGAATTATGTCAAAGTATAATTTAATGGGCTGCTCTGGTGGTGTAGGGGCTTAAAAACCATTCTATCACGCCTTGGGTACAGGCTCGAACCCCGGCTTGGGCATGGATGTTCGCCCCTTCATGGGGGTAACGCTCCATTCCGTTGAAATCCTAACTAATATTATAAATGCGAAAGTGAGTTTGTTTGGTTGTTTGTTTATGACGCTTTCACTCCTAAACCGCTGAATCGATTAGGATGCCTTTTGGTTTAGATATAGATGGGACCCTGCGGAGATCGTTATAGGCTACTTAGAATTTTAGATATTTAATTACTTTTTTAATTATTAATTAAAAACCGTTTTTACGTTGCCATGCTTGGCGAGTTTCGCCCGTATCAAATGATTCATGTTTGAGCTAACAAGAATGCTATTACTTCAACAAAGAAGCGCGTGCATCTGAAAAACATTAAATACCACGGAAATTAAGACAGTTTTATGCCAAATCTATCTATCTGTAATAATAAAAATGAATGTTCTCCAGACAAATATACAGAAAGCAGAGCTTTGAAAATTTGAGCATGACTGAGCCCATAACTGAGGTAAAGTGCACCTGGGGCTCAGAATTTTGAAATTTTAACTTCTTTTCTAACTATTAATTAAAAGCCGTTTTATCGCCCGCACAAAATGATTTATGCTTTTAAAATAAAGCAGAAATTCTAATTGCAAAATCACATGCATTTGAAAAACATGGAAATTATGTTTATTTTACGCCAAATTAAAAAGCATAAGTAAAGAAAAGGGTACTTACGTATTATCCCGGCGGTCCGCCAAGACAAGCGATTTTTTGCCGAAATAAATGCCGGGCACATGAAATTATTAATGGTTTTGAATACGATTGGCAACAGTTTGACAACTCATTTGACGAAAAAACAGTTTGGCGGGAATGACCACCGGGATAATACATAAGTACCAAGAAAAGTCTAGATGTGTTTCTTAAAGTTCATAAATTTCCAAATCCTATCAATAATATAAATGTGTACGTTTGTGTGTTTGGATGTCTTTGACTGAATCACACAAAAATGGTTGAACGGATTTGGAAAAATTTGTAATGAAAATAGCTTATGCCCTGGATTAACATACAGGCAGCCTTTCAAGCATATAGCATAAATAATTCTTTTACAAAGACACTCAAAATAATTCTAATGCATTGCGCTCTATGGGAATTTTGTAGCTACTAAACCGATTCTAAAACTTTTTTAATTGATTGAAAGTTACATTATTCCTGAGTATTATTGTTTGTTTGTTTTTGGATTAAGACCGATTGACTGCACTAGGGTCCTAGGCCTATATGGCGAATTCCTCTGTGGGGGACTTTCTAAGGGATCCTAGCCCGTATTTACGCGTGGTTTTTTAGAAAACCACGGAAAACTGGGAGCGCCTAGGTCGACAGGAGCGATCGGGGTTTGAACCTGGCACCTCCCGCCTTGCAGTTTTGAACTTCTTAGACACTGGTGGCATCCTAAGTGTTACAGGCTACCTATAATGCATATATCACAAATAGTTCTTTTACAGGGATTCTAATAAGAATTACATTACGCTCTGTGTGCATCTCTGTAAGTACTGAACCGATTCCTAAACTTTTTTTTACTGATAGTAAGCTACACTATTCTTGAGTACTATAGGCTAAAATTCATGCATGTAGAGTAAATAGTTCCTTTACAGGAACACTCAAAATAATTCTAATACATTACGCGTTCTGGGTATCTCTGTAACTACAGAACCGATTCTAAAACTTTTTCACTAATAGAAAGCTACTGTATTCCTGATTAACATAGACTAAAATTCATGCATATAGCATAAATACTTCTTTTACAAAACAGTTCGCAAATACTGTCATAACTGTCTCTATTCGCCAAAGGCCTGAAAAAAATCTAAATTTAGTAACTCTGCATATTCTCTTATTTTAAATAAAGTATACTACCAATCATTATACTTCATTTGAAACAAGTAAAAAGCAAATAATATTTAAATGCAGTTTCTTTTGTCGCAACAATATTTGTTATTCACACATGCTACATTTCTCTCGGGACCTAATTCTAAAGCCGACGCGGACGAAGTCGCGGGTAGCAGCTAGTATATGTGTATATAAGAAAATAATTTAATAGGCTATAAGATATCAAAAGTCAAACAAGCACTTAAAATCACTTAAAGTAGAATCAACAATCTGAGTAACATCTTAAAATATATTTCGTATGCATAAAAGTCACTGACAGCAATTCAAATAAATATATTTTTTCTAATAAACTGAAATGTCTATGATTTATCAGAATGAATTGGGGTAGTTTCAAAAATAAAATAGTTACAAAAATAGGCTACAATTCACATTCTTTATTTAATTATCGAAAAACAAAAATAAAATCTTGGTAAGTTTTATCACTTATTAAACTTAGAACGTACTTCCTAGTAATAACAATAAGTGAAACTATTGTCTTACCGTTGTATCATGTCACACGTCTAAAAGCAGTATGTCTGTTTTGAAGTAGTCAAATTAAAAATTTAGGCCGAGTCTTTAGAGCAATCCTAAATTCTCACTGTCACTGTCATTGAATTAACCCACGCTAGAATGCGGAAAAAGTATTCCAGTGGTGAAACTACAACTACAATCAAATAAGTGAAACGGGGATTGTCTGCTTCTGTTAGGTAACGGAGAATCAAGTGAAAAGAAAGAAAAAAAATGAATAATGCTACTCTATTTGTATTCCATTTTTATGTTCAACAGTGCTGCGTAGCCAAATTTTTTGTCTCATACCATAAAATACATAGAACGAAAGGAACAGCTTTTACAAAACATTAGTCTTTAGGTTATGAAAAACTGAATATTAAAATAACTGAAATTATTTTCTTTTAACTGATATTTAGGGTGTAAGTGTAGTTTAGACCAGAATTAAGCACAGTAAAGGAAAAAAATTCAAATGCCCGGAGGCAAATGTCAAATCACTCACAACTTTATCACATATATTACCGCTAAATACCAAGTACGCCTGTATACCAGATGATAATTCCTTTACCAATGTCATGCGAGAAAAGTGAAATTTTTTTCCAAGATAGAGGCGGGTGCAGATCCAGAAAAGTTCCATTGGGGGGGGGCGATAAATAGGACAAAGCATCTTATCAGAATTCGGTTGCTCACATTTTTAGACCTATTTTAATCTTGAACCCAGGTTTAACCTGCTCGCACACATCGCAACAGAGAAGACTCTATGACTGATGCTGCTTCCCAGATTGGTTCGTTGAATTTCTGCCAGAACCCACCGATTGTGCAAGCACATCGCTGGTCGCTAGCGGACCAATCAAATAATCATTCTGAGAAGCAACATCGGTCCAGCAAGGAGAGTCAGTCTTCTCTGTTGCGTCTTTTTAATGATGAGAGCTAGCACGTTAACCATGGGTTTAATAGTGGGTTTAAATGCGCTCAAGGGAGGATTTGATCCCCTCCATCCCTCCATCCCTGGAACTGACACTGATGTAAAAATATATTTGACGGTCATTTAAGATAAATCGTTGCAAAGTGATAGATTGGGCAGCATTCCATCAAGTGCGGATTAAAGTTTGGTTTGAATGATGGAGAGGCTGATGCTCAGTTACTACGTCTCAGTGTTCGGAGAGGGGAAGTGATTCCACTTTTGCGCTCATCTTTGCTTCTCGGCATGCGTCTTTGCTCCCTTTGTGCCCAGTGTTGTTTCCCTAAATCAGCGTTTGAATTCAAAGTTATGAATTATAACTTTTCTCCCCTTCAAAATTGCTGGGTCAGCTGCTGACTATAGGCTTGACAGCTACGAGCGCCGGATTGGTCATTTTAGTATGGGTGACTAATAAGCAAGCCAACCTCCCCCCCCCCCCCTCCTAAGTGGTCTTTTATAAGTGGTTTGAAGTACTTCCATATGAGAGACATAGCATCTACTATATTTGCACCCTCACGACAGATTTTGCTTATATTAATTCCTGGATATTTTTTAAAGGATGGTATCCTATCCTTTTTGGAAAAATCCCGCAGATATCTCTTTCATTTTAAGTACTAAGAAAAAAATGATAAAAGTAACTATTAGTAGCGAAATAATTCTCTAAAACACTACTTTCAAATTTTAAAAATGAGAAACAGTTTATCCTACCTGGATATTTTACTCAGCAAAAGAGGAACACAGTGAAAGCTGAAGTTCAATGAAAAGAGTTTATGCATCAGCTGCTCAGAAGGTTACAATACTTACCCAGTTCTTCCCCCCATTAGTGACAATAAAGCGCATTAGATATCTGAATTATGATAAGCCCCATGAGGCTGAATGGGGAAGCGCTGCAAAAAAAAAAAAAAAAAAAAAAAAAAAATGGCTCATTCTTCCTTCAGCCAACATTTGATCACCTGTCGAGGAAAACATTTTTCTAAACAGAGAATCAGGGATACGTTCTCTTTCTTCTTATTTTTAGAGTTTTCTGCATTGCCACCTCACCTACTACCAGCAACACCATAATCTACTTCTACAGGCTCTTGGCTTTATAGCTAACCGCTAACAGAAACAAGAACAAAACAGCCTTATTTCATTTTTATAGGGGACGCGTTTTGGATGATGGCTCATTACTGCAAAGGCAAAAAGATTCTCTTTGAATTATCACACTAATGATAATAGAGCTCAGCCGCATTCTGAATTCATAAGCCTTATTTTTTTCTTTTAAAAAAAAAGGAAAAAAAATTACAATTGTAGAACAGAGGGTCTGATTTACTGCGGGGACATGAGACCTTGACCTCCATTAACCTTTCGAAGCGCAAGCATTTCGCATCAATATAGCAGACCAACTGGATAGACTGCCTAACACTGAAAAAGTGCATCCATAGCCATCAATCCATTTAACCCTTTAACGCGCAGTGTTCCCACTCTGGGAACACCAAACTCTGACGTTTTGACTGTTGCCAGTCACGAAGAGTAGATTTGATTTCTATAAAAATAGTTGCGGCTGACATAGCTCCCCGAGAATCCTTTACTTTTTAGCACGTCATTTCCCGTGAAAAAATGGTCACGCTTATTTTTAACAGCACTGACATCTACTGAAAAATGGAAGAATGCGAGGATAAATTGCCCAATGCTGAAAAAAGGGCAGCCGTTGCCATCGCTCGACTTAACTACCAGCAAGATGGCGAACGATCAAACGTTCATCGCGTGCCAGAGATCTAGAGACCCCTTTTTTGACGCAGCTGGCTGTGCGGCACAGCCAGCTGCGTCAAAAAAGGGGTCTCTAGATCTCTGGCACGCGATGAACGTTTGATCGTTCGCCATCTTGCTGGTAGTTAAGTCGAGCGATGGCAACGGCTGCCCTTTTTTCAGCATTGGGAAAGGGTTGCGCCTCAAAGGGTTAAAAAGGCATAATGGAGGAGACTCTCCTTTTTGAAAGCAACAATGGTCAAAGAAAGGGAGTCTTCACCGTTGCGTTTTCTAAATGACGAGAGACAACGGGTTAAACATATTGGTTCAGTATTAAAAATGAAAAAGTTAAAAGAAAGGGAGTACCCTATTTCTGAAAATGTGCACTGATAATGCGCAATGATAAAGCGCATGTGCATTACGCTACATTCACACAAAACGGGCCGGGCAAGGACGTAGGAATAACGACTTGCATAAGTCCGTGTTGTAAATTTTCCAAAGGAGCATCCAACAAAGAGAACTAAACTTTCCAGGGTCAAATGCATTTACAAAAAAACTTCAAGAAAGCCAAGCTTCGCCGCAATTACGCCGTTTCGACAAGGAGGGACGTACTACGGTGTCACTTTCAAAAAAGGGAAGTGGGTCGGCTTCCTTATTAACGAACGGGACATGTCCGGTGCTACAACAGTGGAAGTTCATCATAAATTGAGATAGATGAGAAGAGAGCTTGAAAACTTCAGATAAACGTTCGAGTGCACGAATTTATGACAGGAAAATGAATGAGCAATTGTTTTTTCTGTTTTGTCTCTAGAAATTAAGACAAAACCCGGTGTGAAAATCTTGAAGGTAAAACTGGAGGTAAAGGAGTCTTGTCGTAAGAATGGTGTAAGATAGGATAAAAGAGAAAAAACATAGTGTTTTTACTACGGATTACGAATCAACGATTTTTGTTCAAATGAAATATATGTACTTTTGATAGTTATATTTACTAAAAGTTTTACTTCTAAGTACAATTTATGGCATGCATTTTATGGGTTCCGAGCCAATCGTCATAAGAAGCTTTTTTAATTAATTTTAAATGTTTCTTCATTATTAAGAAATAATAATTTATCTTCAATTTAAGTGTATAAACATTTGATAGCCATATTTATTAAAAAACTTCTTCGTATGTCAAATAATATTTGAATAAAGGGTTCTCATACAGAGTTTTTGGAATTAACTTTTAATATTTTTGCATTATTACGAAACAACGATTGCTCACCAAATTAAATATGTACACACTTAAAAAACCGTATTTATTAAAATTTTGGCAAATTTGGTGAATTAGCAAAACATTATTTTTAAAGATTAAAAAACTCCACGTATTCTATATCTTTAAGACTGTCGACGATATAAGTTAAAATGATTATATGGATTACAATGGGCGTATGGGTTAGAAATATGTGTAACTCGTGCATCTCAAGTTTTTAGACAAATATTAATTTTACTCTAAAAGAAATGCTTAAAACCACATAAGGAGAGAGAAAAGAAATTATTGTTAGTTCTTGATTTCCTCTGCTGATTTAGAACAATTAATTGAGCTAACTCTTTTTAAATGTAAGTGATTTATAAAGTACTAAATGAATAAAACATAACAAATCTTAAGCTTATTGTTCCTGTAAATAACTTAAATGATAATTCAGCTTGAAAAAATTGTTGTTTTATGTACATGTTAAAAAAAAAAAAAAGCTCACGAGAAATAACTTCGTTAGTTTATCTATAGTCATTTCCATACAGCTTAAAATTACGCTTTTGTGAAAATTTCTTTTAAATTCTGTAACGTCTAAGCAAGATATATTCGGTGTTTCATTTGGATATTTGTTCAAATTAAAAATTTTCTCATATCCAGCAAATAACTGCTTTCAAAGACACAAATACAATATAACTCCATCGATTTTAAGATTTTGTATTACACATAAATACAGAGGGTGTTTACACATTTTTAGAACGATTTCGATAAAGAATTAAAAAAAGTAAATGTTTCAGAATAAAGATTTTTGGCAACAGATTATTATTTGAAATGAAAAATATCGTCGGCTACTTTTAAATTTATTCTTCTTTCAAAATGTCATATGTAAACAAGCTGTGGATTGAAGGATATGTTTTCGCGCTTTCCGAAGAGAAATAATCTTATTCCATAATTCAAAACGCTGTGAAATGCATGGTATTAAAATTTCTAAGTGCAAAATAAGCAACATTATTAATCGGCAAGGTAAAAACCGTCAATCATTATTTCTACATGGAAAGAAGACTCCAAACGAATATCCGAAAAAGGTACATACTGTTTCATATGTTTTTAAAGTGAAATCGCTGGTAACAAGCGAAAATACGCCAACACAGAGATCAATTGCAAAGTCTTTAGATACAGTCGGTAGCAACAATAAATAAAATATTAAACCAAGATTTACAACTTAAAAAAGCTAAAAAACATAATGTTCACCAGCTTTTGCCGAGACATGTGGCTCAACGCAAACTTCGAAACGTCATACTTCGAAAACCATCATTGCATTCCTTGAAAAAATGAAGACTGATACAGGTATTGCATGTATACCTTTTCAACATATTCCTACGAAGTCCCCTGACGTTTCACCTATGGACTATTGTGCCTTTGGTCTGTTAAAAAGAGCTCTTTCTAAACGCAAACCCACCACGATAGACGGACTCTGGAAAGTAGTGGAAGAGGAATGGAAAGCAATACCCCTGGAAATTTTACGAAAAGCTCATCTATCATGGAAATCAGGATGCAGACTTATAGTCCAGAAAAAGGGCTACCAGATCGAACATTTAAAAAAATAGTCTTTACATTTTAAACATTAATTAAACGGCCCCGAAATCGTTCTAAAAATGTGTAAACACCCTCTGTACGTAGCATATGATACATAACAGTTATTTTTAAAATTATTTGAGAATTTTTAAATTTTTATTTTTCATATAATTTATCATATTCAACATTCAAAATCTAATTACAGCTGAGTTACAATCCAAGTGATTAGGAGAAATTTTCTCTTAAATTATAATAATTCTTATTCATATTATAGGTATTTAGTTCTGCAATTATCTACTTATCATACATAAAAGCAATTTTTTTAGTCGAGATAAAATCTTGGTCCAACTGGACAAACTATTTCATCTTTCGATGACTCTTAAAATTATGGAGACTGAAATGAAATTGACGCTTTCATTTTACTAAAGTTAGTTGCTTTGAGTTTCCCACGCTTTGATAATATTCATCAATAATTTCGTTCTCAATTCGAGCTATTGGTAAATTATAAAGAAGAATCCCAATCTTTAGATGATTTTCAAAAACTTTTTTTCTCTTTTTCCGTTTCACAAATCTAGCGACAAAATGGTTTGAGAAAAGTGAAAAATTTAAAATTACGAAAATAAAACGTTTGGAGGTTAATATGTCGTTTTATATTCTACTTATTTTGATTCATAGAATGAATAATTCTTTCAATATAGTTTTTTTTGTTAAAACAATCGACTTTTTCCGTATACGGAATATATTATCCAATTAGGTTTCATTGTCTTTTATTGAGTAACTCTAGATTATTCAATAAAGATCCATGTAATACTTTTTTTATTTGAGTTCATTCTGATTGAAATCTTCACTGAAAAAGTGAAGTGTCGAGGTTTTTTTGGACTAAATCATGTTGCGCAATCCACGCCGCACTTCAAGCTTATAAATGCAACTTTACCTTGAAATGGTTATCAAATATATTTTTGTTTTTACATGACCATGAAGTCACAGTATAATAAATTACAGTAAACTGAGAGTAAATACAGGTTGTCTTAGCTCTCTTAGAGAAAGCATGCTACTAAAATATGCAGTTTAGGAATCATTTTTATATTACAGGTGCAATAATCAGAGCATACTCCCCATTGTATAGCTAAGAAATTCGAGGTTAAGCCGAAGTGTAAGCTCAAATAAGATCTTACTGGCGAGCATTTTATATGAAAATACGAATGCCTAAGTCGAATTAATTTTGAGGGCTCTATCCATGATAAATAAGTAATATTAAGTACTTTAGCCAGAAAACTGTATGTAGGGAGGAAATTACCGACCGATTTCATTTTTAATTATAGTTGAAAACGTTTAGCACATTCTTATTATGTGTGGTATTTCAATTCCTTATTTTTCAAACTTTGTGCATTTGCAACAACAGGAACTATCAATGTCGAAGATTCCCTTTCTGCTCCAGGTATTGCTTACTCGCACTGTTTTTTAAATGTCCCAGCGTTGAAGCTATAAGTTCTTTCAAAAAATAATCGTTATGAATAGATTATAAATGACTTTATCAAGCTGCATTAAACGCTCATGTTAAACTAATAATGGCTTTGGAAAATTTTAGAAATAATTCATATATATAAAACCGAATAGCAAAAATTGGTGAAGTGTGACGCATGGACTAGCAAAATATTACAAGTTTAGAAATTTCATTTTTTCTGGATGCTTCATGAATCGGGGACTCGTCGTTTTAAAAAGTGCCTGTTGCGAAGGATTCTGGAATTTTTAATTTTCTAAAAAATTTTATAACTGCTCATAAGTTTGCATATCTTGTAACAGAATATTCTAAAATAACAGACAATGAAACAAAACTTACATATGCTGGGAATGTTGGTAGAGAATTTTCTATACTTTTTTGTAAAACAATAAAAATTTACTGTCGAAGGTAGAAATTAAAGATATCTTTCCTCTTCACCGAAAGGTATTTCAAAAATATTTGCCGCCTCCCCCCCCCAAAAAAAAAAAAAAAAGTTTAAGGGAAAGGTGCAGAACTTTCTCTAAATTCACACTTTCTATCAGTCCTTAAAATTCCCTTTTTCATTTTGAACTTATGTTAATGATGGGCATAAATGAACGAAACTATTCGAGTTAATCAATTATTAAATTTATTCGAGGTAATCGTTTTTGAAAAATCCATTCGAATGTTCAGTGCACAGCATCCGAAATCTGGAATAGTAATCGAATAGAAACTGCGAATGGCAATCGTACGGAAATAGTGAATAGCATTCGAATATCACATGGCATTCGAAATCTCGAATAGTATTCGAATAGAAATCGCGAAAGACAATCGAACTGAAATAGCAAATAGTATTCGAATAGTAAAAAATCACGAACATTCACTGTTCGACTAATCGATTGATTATATTCGAATAGAAATTGTGAATGGCAATCGAACAAAAATAGCGAATAACATTCAAATATCACAATGCATTCGACCAGAAATTGCAAATAGAATAGGAATAGTAAGAAATCACGAACAATCACTGTTGGACTAATCGATCGTTGATTACATTCGAATAGTAATAATCGTTCCTATAATTCATTCAAATGGCACTTCACTAATTGATGCACACGTAGCGCAGTCGTAATCCTATTAACAGCGACTCTCCATCCTATGATCTAGGCCACTGTTACTTTGAGCGACTAAACAAAATGCATCTTGACTTTTTCAGTACAAAAACAGATAAATTTCCCCGGTGTCTTCGGCTAAAGGTCATAGTGTTATTTCTTGTTATTCGAATTCCAAGGCCCCTATATCATTTTCCCGTGACAATCGATGAAGATCAAAATACATTTTTTATAGCTCCTGCAAGCGTTATGCGGGCCGTTTTCTGCACAGAGCAAAATAGGTAACGCAACGCTTCGTTCGGTCCTTAAAAGAATAAGAGAGGCCTGAATGTATGTCTTTTCTATAGGTTGCATAAATTCGCTTTCACTGGTAATGAATGGGGCGATTTGGATTCTTTTGTTTTTTCACTGACTGCTTTTTTCGAGTTGTTTCAGGCTGTCGAGGATAAAGAATGGTTCGTAAGAAAATGAAGAACGGCACGGCAATGGATAAATTTGACGGCATTAGGAAATTAGGCTTAATGCATCTTCTTCGAACGCCGAAGAATATGGAGTTCTTTCCGAGAAAATTTTTTTTAACCCTACAAGGCTCTTTTTAACACTTTCCAACAAGGTTGAAAAGTGTTTATGATTTCGGTTTGTCTGTCTGTCTGTCCGTCCGTCCGTGCTCTAACTCCCGTAAATATGCATCGATTTCTACGAAATTTATATATGTTACTCTTATCTACTATACCATGTGCCCTATTGAAAATGGTCTTTGTAGCATTTACAGTTTTTCTACAGGAGCACTCAAAATATTCCCAATACATTGCGTTCTATGGGAAGTTATTCTTTAAAGCGTATCATCCTTCTTTATAATTACACTGACCCCTGACTCCAAGATAAACCTCATTTCCACCATTACTGCAAAAAGATTACGAAATTAAGCACTAAAAAGCCTAATAATAGCTACACTGTTTGTAAGATCCGTTTGAAATTTTTCATAAATATGTATAGAAATATAGAAAATAGTATGCACTACTTTAAAAATCTGAAAATCCACCCGTTCCCTCATTTTAAAGCAATTTTTCGCTATTTTCAGATCCATTTTATTTCCGAGAGTAAAAAAAGTTAATCATTTGCGTGACAAAAGTAGCTGTTGCAAGTGAGTATGACATCACGTTGATGTCACAATTATCCGGATTTATCCTGATTTATGAGTTTTAATTTTTTTTCATAAATAAAATTATTTCTTCGGGATTGCGAAGGTATATTATAGTAGTGGACACTCTTCATAGCTGCTTGCTTAGGTCTTTGGTACCCAAACTAACAAACATAGGAAATTCGGTAAAGTGCAGCGATCCTAGCGGTAAAGGAATAAAACATTTCCCGCCCTGACTCTTAATTAGTTTTATGTTTTTAATTTTGACACCTAGCATGTGAACGAGAGTATAAACACCAGCACTCAATTTTAATATTTTGTTTCACATTTGCTAACTTGTTTGCCTTAGCAACAAATGAAAAAAAAAAGGGGGGGGGGAGGTTTTATCTTGAGATTATTAAAATACATGAATTTTATATTTGTCAACGAAAAGTTTTCGTCTGCTACGGTGTATATTTACATTAGAAAATAACTTTGAATTGATTACTCAGTTTTTTGAGTAAAATGAATTTAAATTTTTAAGATGAGTTTAGCGGCAACTTCAAACTGTCTTAAAATTTATCGATGCATGAAATAAATGTATATACTGTTTGAGTGTGATCGCCATTATAAATTAACACTTTTTAACGCTTTCAAACAAGGTTTAAGTTTGTTTATATGATTTCAGTTTGTCTGTCTGTCCGTCCGTCCGTGCTCTAATTGTCGTAAATATCCATCGATTTCTACGACATTTATGTATGTTATTGTTATTTATTATTAAAAATATTTGCAATATTAACATGAAGTTAGAAAGTTTTTTATAATCTATGCGAAACGCATAATTTGCCTTTCTCGTTGGTATTTATTTTGAATTTTTCGTATTCAAATCATTTCTTGACAGAACGAAATCCAACACGCAGTCATTTTTTCCGGGTCAAAACTCTTTTCTAACTATTTTTTGTTAATTTTCTAAAATAAACAAAACCATATTCGAAAGATCACTATAAATTTCAATCTGTTTTGGCTATAATATGAACAGTAAGTACATCTACACGCAACAGCCTGAAGTATATCGTTGCTATCTATGCATAAATAGTCTTAAAAACTGACAGATGTCTATACTATTATTTTATAGACATAGAGGAATAATTAAAGTGGTTGTTCCACATAGGGTACCAGGTGCGTTGTAGGGTTAACCCTTTGAGACGCAACCCTTGCCCATGCTGAAGAAAGGGCAGCCGTTGCCTTCGCTCGACTTAACTACCAGCAAGATGGCGGACGATCGAAACGTTCATCGCGGCCACAGATCTAGAGACCCTTTTTTGATGCAGCTGGCTGTGCGGCACAACACCTGTTGGGAAATATAAAACTATGAAACTTTCGAACTCTTTCCCTGACCCAGTTTCTCCTGCACGCGTCGATGTCCGCACATGTAGATGTATGGATCTGCATGTGATAATCACCCAAACGAGGGCCCCTTACTTAACACGTGCTATGGGGCCCCTGGCAACCGTGGGGGCAAGAACGCATGCATGCTGTACTTTCAAGTCACTCTCTTCCATGCGCTGCTGCTAAGCGGTCGACATCCCGACCAGCCAAAATTCAATCTTTGTAAACATGATATTCCTCTTAAAATGTATATTGTATAACCTAGACGGAAAATAAATATATTGTACTCATTCAAGAGCACGAAACTAAAATATATACAATTAATAATGTCGTGTATTCCAGTTTTCGTTCCAGCTAATTTAGCGGGATGACGGAGGAGTTAAACGGACTTACGCCTTTGAAGGAGGTAAGTGATACCTCTTTTACCTCCTCGCTTATTTAATAGATTATGAGACTGAATAGTCTCAGTGCCTTGAAAGAATATTAAAATTTCTGAGGACATTGTGAAACAAAAAAAAAATTAATATGGCTTCATTTAAAGAAAGCCAAGTGGTTGAGAAATTAAACCAACATAATTATTCAAACTGGAAATTCAAATTGGAGATGCTGTTGATAAAAGAAGATCTTAATGATCTCTTAACAGACGATCCGCCAACGCCAATAACCGATACATGGCGAAAGAAAGATAACAAGGCTAGAGCCTTAATCAATTTATTCATTGAAGATTCCCAAATAGTACATGTGAAAAATCTCACAACCGCAAAGGCTACATGGGAAGCTCTGAGGACCATACACGAAAGGTGTAACCTCTCTAGCAAGCTGTATCTATTGAGAAAATTATATAGCACAAAACTTGACGAGAGAGGAAATATGCTAGAGCATACGACTAAAATACTCGAACTGGTTGAGAGGTTAAAGGCCATAGGGGAAAAGATCAGTGACTCTCACATATCGGCGTTGTTTTTATGTTCCCTGCCGGAGAGCTATGACACGCTGATAACGGCACTAGAAGCGAGACCTGAAGAGGAATTAAATCCGGAGTTTATTAGAAGCAAGCTAATAGATGAATACAACAGACGTATTGAGAATAGCCGACCGTCTGAAAATTTTACTAAAGCATTTCAAACAAACAAAAAACACAACAACAATTATAGACGAGAAACTAAATATTGTTCACACTGTAAAATGAAAAATCACACAAAATTAGAATGCTGGCACCTTAAGAAATTACAGAACAATAACACAAGATACAAAAATCAAAATTTCACATCCAAACAAGCTAATTCATCACTATGCTTTGAATCAAACGATAGACACAGATTTGAGGAAGAGTCGAACCGAAATTATACAGATAGAGCTAGTGACACCGCATCTAAATTTAAAAATTTAGCACTATTAGCTGGAAGTCCAGGTAAAAAGTGGATAATAGACTCTGGCAGTTCATCACACATTTCAAATAATAAAAATTTATTCACTAGAATAAATGACACCAATATAAGCGATGTTGTAATTGCTAACGGAAAATCGTTGACCTCCTACGGGTCAGGAGACATAGAATTCAAGGCAAAAACATCGGGAGGAGAGATTAATAAAATTACACTGCGTAATGTTCTATTTGTACCCGAAATCGAAGCAAATTTACTGTCTGTAAAAAGGGCAACTGAGAACGGTTGTACGGTGGTATTTGACAAAAACAAGTGTGAAATTATACATGGGGATAAAACTTATATTGAAGGTTATGCAAATAATAATTTGTATGAGTGTAATATAAACAATGCCGCATACCACACCGCAAACTTAGTTAACGTATGTGAAAATAAAAATTGTATATATAAATGGCATAAAAGATTGGGTCATAGAAATGTCAATCATATAAAAGAATTAGTGAATAAAGATTTGGCTATAGGGATTGAAATAGATGAATGTAAACATGATAATGTATGTGAAACCTGTATTATGTCGAAACTTTCTGATAGTCCATATCCAAAAATTGCGAGTTTCAGAGCCACAAAGGCGATAGAATTGGTACACACTGACCTCTGTGGACCAATGCAAACCCCAACAATTGGTGGGAAATACTATTTTTTGACCTTCATAGATGACTTTAGCCGGTTTACTGTTATATATCTATTAAAAAATAAACATGAAGTTTTCTCTAAATTTAAGGAGTATGTGGCAATGACCGCAAATAAGTTTGGAAGAAAAGTGCAGGCAATCCGTTCCGATAACGGAGGGGAGTACATAGGGAAAGAATTTGATGAATATATGAAGAGAGAGGGAATAGATCACCAACTGACAGTTCCGTACTCTGCACCTCAGAACGGGGTTGCGGAACGCAAAAATCGCACCTTGATGGAGATGTGTCGGTGTCTCCTTAAGGAGGGTGATTTACCTAACTCCTTTTGGGGGGAAGCCATTAACACTGCGACGTATTTGCAAAATAGGCTCCCTACACAATCCTGTGATTCCACTCCCTATGAGAAATGGACTGGTCGTAAACCAGATCTATCAAATATTAAAACGTTCGGTTGTCGCGCATTTGCATATATTCAAAAATTACATAGAGGAAAACTTGACAACACCGCTACAGAAGGGATATTCGTAGGTTATGATAATAGGAGTAAGGGATATAGAATTTGTACCAACGGTAGAAATGTAATTATAAGTAGAACAGTCAAATTCCTAGAAGACAGAAATCAGGAAATAATTAAAAATGATGAATCACATAACGGGGAAGGAAAATCAAACAGCGGTAATCCTCAACCTATAAAGCTATTGATCGGTGTTGAATTAGATAGCGCCGGCGACAATGTACAAAATCCAAATAATATTCCTGCTAACTCAAATGGTACACAAAATTATCCTCGCAGATCAGAGAGGAGTAATAAAGGCGTTCCTCCTGATAGATTTGCATATGTAATAAATAATACCAGGATAGTAGAACCTAAAAGTTGGGATGAAATTCAAAAAATGGAAAACCCCGTGGAGAAGGAAAAATGGGTAAACGCAACACTAGACGAAATAAATTCACTTCATGATAATAACACATGGGATTTAGTTGTAGCCCCCCCTGGAACAAAAGTTATTGGATGCAAATGGGCTTTTAAATTAAAATATAATAGTCAAGGCTCAGTAGAAAAATACAAAGCAAGGCTTGTTGCCAAAGGTTTCTCCCAAAAATACGGAGTAGACTATGACGAGACCTTTGCACCTGTTGCGTCTCATACAACGATAAGGAGTTTTTTGGCAATGGCTGTATATAAAAATTTAAGTCTTAGACATATCGATATAAAAACTGCATTTTTACACGGAGAATTAGAGGAAGAAGTGTATATGCATCAGCCCGAAGGGCATGTAATCCCCGGAGAGGAACACAAGGTTTGTAAACTTAAAAAGGCAATATATGGGCTGAAACAAGCTGCTAGAGCTTGGAACTTAAAAATCCACCAATCTCTAACCAAATTCGGCTTTCAACAGAGCTCGGTTGACAAATGCATGTATAAACAAACAATAAATAACAAAACGACATATGTTATTGTTTATGTAGATGATCTACTAATCGCAGGAGAAGATCAAAACATTGACAATAGATAAATTAAAGAGCGAATACCCTGTAACTGATTTAGGCGAAGCCAAATACTACTTAGGCATAAACATAAATCGACCAAATAAAAACACAATGACACTTGATCAAACTAACAAAATTCAAGAACTAATAACTAAATTCAGTTTAGAAAACTCAAAACCAACAGAAACACCCATGGAGCCAGGCTACATTAAAACACTAGATGACGAAAATCTCTTGCCAAACAACACTAAATACAGACAGGCTGTAGGTGCACTACTATATATTTCCACCATATCTAGACCAGATATAAGTGCCGCTGTGAACATCTTAAGCCGAAGAAATCAAAATCCCAGAGCGAAAGATTGGGAAGCCGTCAAAAGAACCATCAGATACCTCAAGACAACAATTGACCTTAAACTGACTTTTACAAATTTTGAGGAACCTGTCCTAAAAGTTTACGCAGATGCGGATTGGGCCAACGATCCAGCAGATCGAAAATCCATCTCTGGAAATCTATTTATGCTAGGAAATAATCCTATTTACTGGGTTTCCAAGAAACAGCTGTGCGTGACATTGTCATCAGCTGAGGCGGAATACGTCTCTGCTGCCAGTGCTGCACAAGAAATTGCGTGGCTAATAAATCTACTAAAGGAACTGGACATGCCGCAAGACTATCCAGTGACCGTGTTTGAAGACAACCAATCGTGCATTAAATTGGCCAAATCAGACAGACATCATCACAAAACAAAACATATAGACCTGAGATACCATCTTCTCAAGCATTTGGTAGAAGACAAGGTGATAACTTTTCAATACGTCCCCACTGACTCAATGACTGCAGACATCCTGACAAAAGCTCTTCCACGAAGGAGCTTTATAGGACATAGAACTGTCATTTTGAACGATTATTGAACGTTTCAAGTTTTAGGCAGGAGTGTTGGGAAATATAAAACTATGAAACTTTCGAACTCTTTCCCTGACCCAGTTTCTCCTGCACGCGTCGATGTCCGCACATGTAGATGTATGGATCTGCATGTGATAATCACCCAAACGAGGGCCCCTTACTTAACACGTGCTATGGGGCCCCTGGCAACCGTGGGGGCAAGAACGCATGCATGCTGTACTTTCAAGTCACTCTCTTCCATGCGCTACTGCTAAGCGGTCGACATCCCGACCAGCCAAAATTCAATCTTTGTAAACATGATATTCCTCTTAAAATGTATATTGTATAACCTAGACGGAAAATAAATATATTGTACTCATTCAAGAGCACGAAACTAAAATATATACAATTAATAATGTCGTGTATTCCAGTTTTCGTTCCAGCTAATTTAGCGGGATGACGGAGGAGTTAAACGGACTTACGCCTTTGAAGGAGGTAAGTGATACCTCTTTTACCTCCTCGCTTATTTAATAACACCAAATAACACGCATAGCGGCCGCCAGCGACAGGTGAGCAGGTCCGCTCGGCAGTGAGGCTCTTCCCTTTTCTTTCTTTCTTTTTTTTTTAGTAACTCTTTCAGATCTGATGATGAAATGATTAAAACTTTGTAAAATAATCCACACATGTACTTATCGTTCAGGACATACATTTCGGGCGTAAAATGTAAACCTAGGTTTAGTTTTTCAGTTCTCCTTCTTCTATGGTTGCAGTCGGTAGAACTTCATTTCAGCTGACGAAGGGCGAACATTTTCCCCCAGAAACATGCGTCCTGAACGATAAGTACTTTTTATGTGTGCTATTTGACAACGCTTTTATTATTTCATCTTACTACCACACCAGTTTCCGTTGAGCGTTTTTTCTTATTTCAGACCTAATTAAATAAGTCCTCTCCAGTAGATATATGTGAATATTTTTAAAATAACGGAGATTAAACTTTCAAGATAATAATGAAAAATTGAGATTAGTAAATTTCTGTAAAATATACAAAACCGTTTACAGCCTAAAATTATGAGCATTTACTTTGTAATATTCTTTCAAAATTAGTGTCCTCACTTGTGGAACAGTAAAAAAAAACTTACAGTTTTGTTCTTTTCTCAGATTGCGCCTTTTGAAACGCAACTATTTTTACTCTGATATAGAAGAACAATTAGATAAGCCACTGCCGAACGCTGAAAAAGAGCAGCCACTGCCATCGGTCGATTTAACTACTAGCAACATGGCGGTCAATTGCATTGCCAATCACGTGCCCCAGAGCTAATGAATTTGCTGATGAATTTGTAGTTAAATCGAGGAATGGCAATGGTTGTACTTTTTCAACATTGGGTCTATTTGGGCAGTCTATCCAGTTGTTCTTCTATATTGATGCATTTTTATCACACTCTATAGTTTTCAACAAAATAAATACAATTCTGACATCCATTTTACTAATAATGTAATTTTTACTGGAAATTATGAGCTAAAAATTAAAGAATTTTTGTCTAACTATGTCATGCTCAATTATTTTATTGAAATCCAATTTATTCTTTGTGAATAAAAATTTGGAAAACCGACAAATGCTTGATTATTATTGTGCTTGAGTATTTGTGCCTTCACAGCAAGGATATACAACGTTACAGATGGCATGTTTGCGTCTACGTATGGGCATTGATTTATTGTAACTTTATTAAATATCCCATAATTTACAACCCATGAGTTCTTTAACTCTTTAACGCGCAATTTTCCTGCTCTGGGAACACCAAACTAAGACGTTTTGCCAGTCACGAAGAATAGATTTGATGTCTGTAAAAATAGTTGCGGGTGACCTAGCTCCACGAGAATCCTTTACTTTTTAGCACGTCATTTCCCGTAAAAAAATTGTCTCGCGATTATTTTTAACAGCACTGACATCTGCCGAAAAATGGAAGAATGCGAGAACAGCTGGATAGATTGCATAATGCTGATAAAAGGGCAGCCGTTTGGCATAGCTCGACTTAACTACCGGCAAGATGGCGGACGATCGAAACGTTCATCGCGTGCCACAGATCTAGAGACCCTTTTTTGACGCAGCTGGCTGTGCCGCACAGCCAGCTGTCTAGATCTGTGGCACGCGATGAACGTTTCGATCGTCCGTCATCTTGCTGGTAGTTAAGTCGAGCGATGGCAACGGCTGCCCTTTTTTCAGCATTGAGAAAGGGTTGCGCCTCAAAGGGTTAAAACGGAAACAAAAAATAAATTTTCTTCAACCATTTCGTGATTTAAAATGAAGGTCATAGTTGCCGTGGCGGAACCCACTATATCAGTGGCCGTATAAGGTCAAAAAAGTCTGTCCACATTTAATCCGGGCGTTGGCTCTTTCTTGTCATTTTAACGTGGTTGTTAAATGATATTTAATTCTGTTACCCTCCTACAGCTCCAAGTATTCTAAGCTCCAACTTCATTGTACTGCGTAATTAGCTTTGCATCCCGAAATACGAAATTTGCGGAGTGTAATTAATGTGAAAGTTCGCAATCAAGCTTCCATAATTGGATGGGATTTTGCGAAAATGTGCAATGCAGTTGTAATGCGAATTTATATCAATCCACTTTCTTTGGAAGTACATGTGTGTGTGTGTGTGTTTTATTATGATAATCTGTACGTAATGTATAAGTGAATACAATAAAAACCA